>CM053751.1:7235692-7341727 GCA_028658305.1 Pachyuromys duprasi
GGTTAACTCACTACTATCGTTCTGCTAAATGGACAGAATATCTACATGCCCTCTAAACTAGTCCTTCTATAGTCATAGATTAGCATGCCTCTCTGACCCAAGTAGAGAGGTTTACTGTGTGCAGAGGTGTTGAAGGCATAACTGGTCATAACGCAGAGAGCAAGTGTTATCGGGATGCTCAGACACAAATGAGACATCTACATTGCTCCCCCTCAAGACCCAGAGACCATCCTGGAAGAGGGGACAGAAAAATTTCAAGGGTCAAGGGTCAGGAAATACAGGAGCAAAACTGCCATGTGGACATGACAGAGCCGCTGTGCTCATGAGCTCCCAGAATCTGTGGCAGTCCACAAATGATCAAGCCAGTCAATCTGCTAGCATGGCGGGGGAGGTGCTCATGAACACCCACCCCTAACTGAGGAGCTAGGGACTGTTGATGGCTTCTGGGTGAAGGCAGTCCATATCTCTAAGAGTGTGGCCCCTGGTAGGTTGAGCTCATTCTAGTGGCTTGCCCACACCTATGAGTTACATGCAAAGCACAAATTGGCCTCCTTGGGTTACAAAGAAAAAAATTTAAAAACAGGAATGGAATTGGGGTGGGGTGTAGAAATGGATCTGGGAGGAGTTAGAGCTGGGGGGTGGATATGATCAAAATACATAATATACAATTCTCAATTGTGGAAATAGTATATTGAAAAAAAAGAGAGAAAAGACACTGAAGGTGAGCCAGAAAGAAGGTGGCTCACTGAATGAAGGTGCTTGCTCCAGAACCCACATAAAAAGGAGCCAGTCATGGGGACAGCACATCTGAAATAGCAATGCTGGAGAAGGGAAGAAAGGTGCACCCCTCTAGCTCACTGGCCAGGGAGCTTGGCTTAGCAGGTCAACTCCCAGCCAATGGAAACCCAGTGTGAACAAGCAAGTTGGATGGCTCCTGAGGGACAATACCTGAGATTGACCCGGGCCTGTACTTGCATGTACACATGCACGCAGCACGTGACACAGCAGCAATAAGTAAGTAACTAAATAGAGCCTCACCTCAGTGTCTTCTCTGTGAAGGGCAGCATGCTCTAGAGAATGATACCCAGCAGCGGCTCTAACTGCCGCAGGCTTCCCAAAGGAGTCATCCACCTCCCTCGAGTAAAACTGGAGCAAAGTGACCACCACCCCCCCACGCTACTCTTCAATAGCAAACAACTTATGAGGAACTAAGTGCTTAATGAAACTGTTACAAGACACCTCTGCTGAAATTTGTGAAGCGGTTTGGCTGAACTCTTTATCTGCTGAACACACTCCTCAGAGCATGTAAAATCAATGTGTATAATACATTTATGTCCCTTTTATAGAAAGGAATATAATTTTACTATTTTAAATAACTGCATAAAGTAATGGCTGCTGCATCCTTGAGTCTGATGTGGGGTTGGCCACAGTGATGATTTATTTTCTTCTCAAATATACAGAGACACATCCTCAATTAAAATGTTACTCCTGAAGGAAAATGGGAGGCACATTACAACCCTCCACTTTATGACTCCATTTCCAGAGAGCGCAGGGGTGAAAAGTGGGAGCTGTCCGTGATACTAATTTGAAAAACAAATGAAATCATAAGAACTCTTATTTCTCCTAAGTGGCTACCAGCTACTACTGTCCACACAGTATAAACTGTATCTACAAATACATGGCTTTAGCCAAGGCCAGAGTGGGAAGCAGAAAACAACACACACATGTTACTGCTACCACCATACTTTGGTAAGCACATGAAACCACAAAACTCTCTTTCTCTGTCTATCTATCTATCTATCTATCTATCTATCTATCTATCTATCTATCTATCTACCTACCTACCTACCTACCTACCTACCTACCTACCTACGAGAGAGGCATCGCCACCAACCACCACAAACCACCACAGTCATTACCAACAAAATGATCCACATCACCACCAAGAAAAAACAACACACATGCACTGAGCACCACACCACAGAACAATGCATACCCACCATAGTCACCAAACAACGTATACATCATCACAATACCACACAAAACAATGAGTATATCCTGCCACCACCAAACGACACAGCCACACCGATACATCACCGGCAGCGCCGCACACTCCCGCCGAAGAGCACTCATGTGCCGTACCATGAAACAACACATACATGACACTATCACAAAACAGTACATAAGATCACCACTATTACACACCATAAATGACATGTATCACCACTACCACAAAATGTACACACATCATCACCACCATACCACACCGCAAAATAATACACTTGCGCCACCGTATTAAAACAGCACCTGCACACAGCCACCATATCACCACAAAACACACACCACTACACTATTGTAATGCAACGTACGTACCACTGCACCCTGCTACAGAAGTTACACTTACACACAATGCCACACAGCACTGCACTTAGGTGTAACACACCATCATCACACCACATTGCCCCCCCCCAAACAACAAAATACAAATCACCATCATGACCATCTTATTAAGGAAGACGTTTACAGTATTTTTTAAACTCAATTCTTGTGTCACAAGAATCTTATTTCACTTTCAAAGAAATGTTGTTCTACCTACTTACATTTATTCAAAACAAACAACTCTTTTGGCTTCAAGAAGGTACTCTGATTCTGAAAAGTACATATAAACTAGGTATTACGAAATAAAATAATTTTTCAAAAGGGTCTGGAGCTATTAACAATAATCCCATCTTTGTAAATGGAACAACCGCTCTGGCTTTTGTCTTTTGTAAAGTCGTAATTGTCCTGTGTCATACTTACTTAAAAATGACACAGACCTCTAGACATTCCCTCAAAGGAAGAAAACCAATGCTAAGTTTTTGTTTTGTTTTTTAATATATACTCTGATGCAGTTAGAAGGTTTCTCTGGAGTAGAAAACAGAATTTAAAAATATTTATCAACATCAGAGCCTTGCTGTTTTTGATGTCTGCCAGATCAAACTTTCTTGTAAGTGAGAATCCTCTTGCCAAAGCTTTGGGAGGGCCTGGAATTCTTTGAACCCTCATAGGGACAGTTCAGCCCTTTCTTCATGCTTCCTTCCTTTCCTTATACCACTGTGTTTACAATGATGGAAGAGAGTGTACAGTCTGTACCCGTGGCATCTTAGCTTTTGAAGAGTAAGAGACTGAGTTTGAAGTTATCATCAGTGTTCTATAAACAGATGGACCTAGTTCAGGGCACTAGATTTCCCATCAAGCTTGAGCATAGACAGGGTACTCTTGTACGGGCATGTTTTACGAAAGCCTTTGGTAATCTGAATGCTCGTGTAAATTTCAAGACAGTACCAGATGTTATAACCGTAGATGAAAATGTCTTTACTGACACCATATCCACGCTCAGACCTGAACTCACAGAGACAAGATGACGCCTGCTGTGTCTTTCTGGATTATCAGTGATTACTATAAGGGAAGCTCTACACATCCACACCCTAAAGCAATTTGCAGAGATTCTACGGCTGAGGGAACCTTTTATCCTGCACCCAGAACCCAAGCACCTAACAATTGCAGTCTTTATGTTTCATGGATGCCAATCGAACACGTTTAGACACAAAATGCTTTTTGTTCTTGGAATCATTGCTAAATTCACATTACCTCCATCAAAGGAAAGAAACGCAATTAAATGAAAGACAAATCCTAACTGAAACATGTTTGCTGATACCCTTAATTTGCTGACCTCAGTTGAGCGTGTGAAGGTATCAGGCACAAACAGCAACGCCGTGTAAAGAGCATCACTGTATGATAAATGAAAACTCTCTATGGAGACACTCTACATAATTTATATGTCTTTTTCTCCACGGTTCTGAACCACTCCATGTGTTTTGCCGTACACTGTTCAGCAGTGAAATATGCACTGGCTTTGGTCATGAGTTGTTTCTGTACATTCAGCATCACTAACTATTTTCCTTAGGTTAAAATACAAGCCACAGAAAAAGAAAGAAAGAAGAGAGAGAGACAGAAAGAAAAAGACAGAAAGAAAGGAAGGAAGAGAGGAAGGAGGGAGGGAGGGAGGAAGGAAGGAAGGAAAGAAGAGCCTGTTGAAAACTTCCCCTGCCTTATTCCATGAATTCTTGGGGATGTCAATCATGGTGCTCTTTATTCTTGCCAAAGGACAGGAATAGATGCCAATCAAATCCATTCTCCCATGAACTTGAATCCTGAGTGGAATCACTCAGGAATGAGGAAATAGTGCAGTTGAGAAAACAGATGACTATGTCTTGATGAGACACGCCACGCTCTAGATCCCCAGGGTTTAATCCTCTCCTTCCTGTGAGATCGAGTTAATAGAACCAAGCTCTTTACAGAGTAAGGGAGGCTTGTATAAGTTGCTGGAACTTATGAAAACTGTTTGCATGCAAAGGACCTCCATTGATGAATGTAGGTAGCATTGACGTACAGTGCCCTCTGCAAATAGACAGGACATCAGGAAACAGTCACAGTTATTGTAAGGGTCAAATATTTGCCAGTTACTTCAGAAAGCAGTTACAAAACGAAAACAGTATCAAATGTAGGTAGGGTAAGTAAAAATACACAAGAAAAATAGAGGAGAAATTGATCAAAATATGTCATATGCACATATGAAAACGTCACAATAAAATTTATTGTATATAATTAATAGACACTATTTAAAACAACAGTGGAGACAGTGACTATGAAAGAATATGGGCACAAGTCTGTGTCTCCTAAACACACGCATTTTTCTCTTCACACGAGTCTCCCTGAAATTTAAACAATTTGGGTTATACCAACTTTGGGAGACTTATTGATTAGCCTTTTTCTGATGATGGTAGAAAGAAATATCATACCATATGTCTCTACTGCATAATTTTATCAGTGAAGTGACAAACCATGCTTTTTAGCGATGCCTTGAACTGAAGTGGAATGTACAGTAAAATATGGATTTCCTCAAACGAACTGCCAAAACCATTAATCTTTATCTAAGGACCCATAATAACAGTGTGTTCTCAGTAGCAGGTGGGGGTGGACAGAAAATGTCTTCCAGAAAGCACTTTGGCAGTCAATCTGGTTGATAATAAAGCTTGATGAAACATCTGTGATTAATATTAATTCTAATTCTCTCTTTAATGGATAATTGTGAAAAAGATAATTTATCTCATTTCATTTAGATTACAGCTGAGTTTCTCAATTTAGGAGAAAGAATATTTCTCCATGGTTTTCAGGTATGAGACTCAACGGTAGAAAAATAAGTGCACAAATCCTGCCAACGGTAAAGTAATTTTCTAGTTAGACCTTGAAAATATTTTGTACGCATTCATCTGACCACTACAGACTTGGATGTGAACCAAACAACGGTTCTCTGAGTGAGCAGAATGATATTTCTTCATCTTTACCACTGTAGAAAAATAAATGAACCCAGTGAACTGAATTAATGCCTTTTGAACTGAATTAATACATTTTGGTCACATTTGATACTATAAAAATTGTAAGAAAAATGTGCTTGTGAGTAAATGACAGTGAGCTATTTCTGACTACTACTGTATTTCAAACTAGTTGATGATAGGAACTATTTCTAACATATGCAAATGTATAATTTAAAGTACCCATAAAGATTTGTCATGGAAGTGACCATTAATTTTGATAGAACTAAGAAAGTAATTGCCTTTCAGATATCAATATTAAGAACACCATTTATTAAGAAAGTACTCAGCTCACTTATCTACGGGTACCTTCAGGCCTCGCTTGAGATCTATGGCCCAGTTAAACACACCTACTATGTAGTGTACTTTAGACCCACAGCTCTCCATTGTGAAATTCTTTTTCTAAATGTGAAGTCTTTTTGAAAAGAATCTATGAGGTAACAGATGTATTTTCTAGGAATCAGAGCATATTATATGGGTTTTAAAATGACTGCTGTCTAACCCAATTTATGAGTGGTAAGTGGTGATTAAACACACATCACCATTGACCTTTAATCATAACCAAATCATTGCTCCACTTAGATGCACTCCTTTGTCATCGGGCTCTAACTGACATCAGGCAGAGGAAAACAAACTGTCAAGCACAAAAGGTCACAGACAATAGGCTCTGACTTCTGCACTGTACTTGCAGCAACCTTCAGTTGTGTGACGAACCCCAGGCTGGGTCACTATCCTTTCTCCACAGGAATACCTTTTCCTTCTTCATCATTAGCTCTAAATGAATACGTCTCACTTGCTACCTTCCTGCTTCTTGTCTCAGTGTTTCTGGTTCTTAATCCTCATTTATGAAGCTTATTACTATGTAAAATAAATAGATTTTTATAATAACTTTTTAAAAAGTTGTAGCAAAATGTATTAAAAAAAAAAAACACCACAGGGCTACCTGGGTCTAATTTGCATCATCTAAGTCAAAGTGCATCTCCGGATGGAGCAAATGAAGACAGCCCGATTGGCAAGGAAGTAAGAAAGATGGCTTGTGGCCACTGTAAATGATAGCTTTCAGAATCTCTGTCTGTCTCAGTCTGCCTTGGTTTCATGTAACCAGAATTCCCTGGATTACGACAACATCCAGAAGAGAAATTTCATCTTCTCTCAAGATTGAAACCACCATCACTGCAATGACCTTTTCACTCACTCGAATCCTCTAGTGCCCATTTCAGACACATCACTTTCATTTTTAGACGATGCTCCCTCAGCTTAGGAAAAACAGCTGGGGAACATGTTCAATGGATCCTCATACCGCCATCCCATAAAACGGAGTGTATCAGGTCTGGAAGTACATTCCAACACCTGGCAATTCCGTCCCTTTATTCCCACAGGCAGAGCAGCACATAGGATGGCCCTCAGAACCGAGTCCCACCTCACACCTCAGGTCAGTACTCTCTTCTATACCCTTTAGAAAGAGTGGTGATATTATAACACATTTCATTTTCAGCGCTTTAATTGCTTTTATGAATATGTATTCCTCGCATTGGACTGTGAGCTCTGGGAACACAGGCTGTGCACTGTCACTTACAGTGTCTGCTACACAGGCCTGCAGAGAAAACACAACTCACTAGGCACAGAAAGTGTACTTAAACAAGTGGAAAGTGACCTTCGATAGCCCAGCAGACCATTTACCAATATGATGCACAGTAAAAGCCAGCCCTAAGTTGAGTTTCATAAGTGGATTTATAGAATTTTGAATATCAGTATTTCAGGAAATAGCTTCAATAACTCTTCCTAAAGAGACTTTAATAATAAACATATCATACCGAAAGGTCAGAAATTCTGCGTTTTAATTAAACTAATAATCCAGCAGACATTATTGATTTAGCAATTACATTTAACGTAAACATCATAAAAGCTGACATGCCCACAAAAAACTCAACACTACGGGAGCTATGGCAACACAGCTGAAGGAAACGGAAGCAACAGTGAAGTGAGAAAAGCCGGTGAAGGGAATTAATACTTCTGAGATGAGAATAATATCCTTATAACTACACCAAGGCTGTTCTTGGAATTCGCTTTTAAACCTGACTTTCCACTCACAGAAGAGCTAAGGGTAAGGACTTTGGAGCGAGCCTGCATTTGCACAGACTTGGATTCCTCTACATATGAATAGTGCTTATTTGACCTGCGAGTGTTTCAGTTTCCTCATCAGAAAAATGGCAACCATAGTTGCTGCAAGACACAGATGAGGCTGCATACTATACAAGTAAAGGAAAAGTGTTCCAAGGTAATTATTATCACAAAACAAATAATGTCAATATATTTATATGCTAACCTTCCCCACAAAAGAAACTGGCCTCCTCTCCAGCAACATCTTTCTCTTTCTCCCAGACTCCTCAAAGGAGAATTGATAACCCTCATAACTTGCAACATTTTAATTAATTTTATTTTTCTAAATACGCTACACTGAAATGAGACCACCTTCTCCTTCTCTGTTTTCCTTTTCTTTTCCTTCAAAACAGGGTCTCACTACACAGCCTGTGCTAACCCGCAACTCATTGTGTAGACCAGGCTGGTCTCATAATGATAAAGATCTTCCTGCTTCTGCCTCCCACGCACTGGGATTCAGAGCATATACTACCATGCCTAGGAACTGATTCTGGGTCCTTGCTGTTCTAACTTTTTTTTTTTTAATCAGAAATTGGCTGAAGCTTGATCTGTCTGGACTGGGATATCTTTCCAACTCTAGGTGACCATCTTCAGGAACCATTTCTACATATTAACTCCCAAATTTCATGCTAAAGGATTTCAAGTATAACAAATCTCCAATGTGCCCTGTACTATAAAATCCATATTTCATAATACATGCATTTATAAAATTTATAAAATAAAGGGTTCTTAGTACTTCCAAATTTATGGAGAAGCATAGGATTAAAAAGAAATGTGTATGTTGTATGTACATGAGTGCTTGCCCATGTTCATACATGCAGAGGAGAGGGGAGAATATCGGATGTCTTCTACTGTTCTCCATCTTATTTCTTTGAGAGAAGGTCTCTTATTGAGCAAGAATATCAGCATTTTCCAGGTCTGCTTGGCCACTGAACTTTGTGTATCAGAAGGTTGGGATAACAGGCACTGACAGCTCTGCCACCGTTTTTCATGGATGCTGGGAATTTGAACTCAGGACCTCATCCTTCTACAGCAAGTGCTCGTAACCACTTAGCCATCTCCACTGCCTCCATGGATGGCAGATCTTAAATAGTAAGAGCAATGGTAATTACAAATTACAGTATAATAATAACTGTAAAAATGTACAGGTACTGGCTTGCTCAGGGGCTAGGTAAGCAATCCTTGGCAGGTCATAATAAGAGGCTGAAATGCTGAGACACAAAAGCTTTGCAATATATCTACCAATGTCCACAATATAGTTTTGATTCTGTTAATGAAATTTAACCTCTGGGAAAAAAATGACTGAAGGCACAGAAGAAACACACACTTTTAAAAGTCTTGCACAGAATGAAATGTCCTTGTCATGGCAAATGACACACCCTATTATGCCACCATATTCTGACCCCACAAATCATCCAACAATGCTGTAATTTGTTTACTGTTTGTTACATATGCCTGTTACAGTATGTGACTCTAAGTAATAAGGCAAGAGGACATTTTCCTAAATATTTTACTTCAGTTACTTTCAAAATAGGCATTGCCCTCAGATCTGGAGTAGAGGGGATCTGTCAATGCTTGAAATCTGCCTTACTTTGGCTTCTTTAAAAATCCATATTTTGAGGCTGGGGCTATAGCTCAGGGATAAAATGCACACTTAGCAATGGTGAGGCCTTGGGACCAGTCCTCACAGCAAACAATCTATTGTTATACATTACAAAATGCACAGATAATACTTACACCTGCAGGCAAGCTACAAGCTAGGGCTTAGGGCTTACCAGCTCACTCTGGGCACCAGCCTCCCCCTCTAATACTGGGCACGATAAGACCACCTCCCTCACAGATGAGAAATACACATAGTGCTTGGAACCACTGTGCATAGTACATGCAATAAATGCTAAATCACTATAATTATACCTAGGGGAATAATCGTTAGTCAGGGCAAAGTAAGCCTGAAGCAAAAGGTTGAACTACACTTATCTAATTCAGTGTGGGATCTGCCACACTATCTGAGACATGGCTGAACTCACTCTCCCCCAGCAAGACCCTTAAGCAATCTGTCACAAGCAACACAAAAGGGGTCTTCAACTTAAGCTCCTTCTGATTGATTTCTTAAAATACCATCTGAAACAAAGCAAAAATGTCTAAGTTGAAGGGTGGGGCCACTAAAACTGTCAAAGCAAAACATATACTGAAACCCATCCATTCCGATTTCAGTAAGAATCGGTAAACCTTACAGGCTAGGGTCAGAGGAGGAGAACCTCTCCTATCAGTGAACTTAGAGAGGGGCAGGGAAGAGATGAGGGACGGAGGGTGGGATTGGGAGGGAATAATGGAGGGGGCTACAGCTGGGATACAAAGTAAACAAACTGTAATTAATATAAAAAATAAAAATTCAATAAAAAAGAATTGGTAAACAATTTACCTCAGTAGAGAATTAACTTTTAAAATTTTTCAAAAAAAAATCAGGAAGGCAAATCAGGATTAGAACCCTGGCTCAGAAGGTAATAGAAATCAGGTGAGTTAAAACAATGCACTGTCTTTATTTTAAATTATCCAGAGCACGCTATTTGTTTTTAAGGGATTTGCATGCTAAGGGGATGGTAACTGCAGAGTAAAACTCAGCTTACTGTGATGCAGATAAAGCTGGCCAAAAATATTATATATCTATGGAAATAATAAAATAAAATGAGAAGATATTATCATTACCATTTCTAACAATAATAGACAGGCTGGCTGTTCTCCAATTCACGATATTTTACTTTGGGGGCTCAGAAGGAATTAATATTTTGTAAAGATTTTAAAATTTTAAACTAAGCCTGGATATTGCATTTATATTAAGATTTTGTTCCTAATGTGGATTTTATACAATATACATAAAAATATTTAATGGGAAAACAGCCTGTTGCCAAAGTCCACATAGTTCCCCTATTAAGCAGAGGTAAGCCACATTCCCAGGAACCATATTTCAAGCTCACAAGATACTCGTGAACTAAAATAATGAACGATAACGCCTCATTCTCTGCATTAATATTAAAGAAAAGAGAAAATAGAAAACTTTATGGCCACTATCAGTTCTCTGGACCATAAATCTCAAGTTTTGAGAATTGCTTCCCAAAAGGGTCTGAGAAGGATGAGTTGTGAGGAAGCTTCAGAGCCTAGAGATATTTTTTAGCCAGCCAGGAAAGCACTGACACAGATTTCTACATATATCTGGCTGTGAAAAGTCTCATTTGTGGTGATTTATATTTGCTCATAAAGAACTCTGTAGATAATATAGGCCTGCTGTGAGGCTGTATGACAACTTTCAAACCAAGAGTTACAAGACCATTCTGTTAAAATAGAGCAGGAACAGAAGAGTGGGAAACCCTGCAGAAATGGTATTTTTTATCTGATGAAAGACCACAACCCCGTTATTCCCGCAGGAGCCACATTTGGTCAACTTTCATTGTTGTGTGTGTCTCATGGAAAAAAAATTGGGGTTTTCTATACTAGAAAGTGTTAAATTCCCACCCCCTTCTGGCAATTGACTATGCATTTGATGGGTACATGTTTGTGCAATTTATAACAAATCATACTTATACAGCATCACACTGAAGTCTGATTGCCTTAGTAAGTTACTAAAGGAAACACAGAATAGTATACTGACAACCCAAAGTCAATGAAGTACAAACACTGTGATTCCAAGTGTCACTGGTATGCTATTTCCATTTCTCCTGGCATTTTTTCTATGTAACACCACGTGCACATAAAATACAGGTGCCCATCAAACTGTATTTGGTTAACTCTGAAACCAAATGAATGCATTCCATGTTTCTAAGGCTGAGAACTGCTGCTTCTCTGTGATATTAACCCAATTAATCAAGAGACTTATTTCTGGAGATGTGGCCACTTTTGACATTTAGGGTCCGGAAAAAGAGCGATCCTTTAATCTGTTTCCCTTTCAGTGTTTATTCAAAGCGTGGTAAGAGGAAGTAAAGGGCGAGTGACATGATTTCTTTTCACCCCTCAGGAGGTCAGAATTCTCCATGCTTTCTCCATCTCATAACGGCATCCTGAGCTCTCACAAGGAGGACAAATCAAAATGACTTTCTTTTTGAACTTCTTATCTGAATGTCATAGCCTTTGCAAAACTCAGACAATGGGAAGGCTGCCTAGGAGTGTTGGGATCCTTGTGGGTGAGAGCAAGTCCCAATTACTCAGAACTTGACACAGCACCCAGAATGCTCTCAGCGTCAACATCTCTAATGCAGTTTTGTTCACTCCAGCTTCCATTATCACAGGCCTGGCGTTAATTTCTCTGCTTCTGTTAGTATCAGTTAAGTTGCATTTTTCCTTTCACCTACTCACTTAATAAAATGTGCATCTCTTTTTAAAACTGTAAACGTTTGACGGAGTAATATTGTGAGAAGGTTAAGAAAAAAATAATGGAGTCTTGAAAAACATCCTGTGGCCCTGTCATCTGCTGTCTCTCTTTGTCTCACTCAGGCCACCTGGGGTGAGGTGTGAAGCCATCACAAAGCCTGGTCGCTGCACTCAGGATCCAGCAGCAATGAGACTGCATGCTACAGCCTCTCATTCGGAAGGTTGACACAGCACCTGGCAATAAACAACTGTTTCCATAAGAGAAAATTACAATTAACACAGGAAATGTCTTCTGAGGTCCCCAAACATTTTACAGGTTGTTTATTGAACTTTCACTTAAGGACTCTTCAATCCATTCATGCTTTCCTAAAAGATGGCCAGGGACAACTTGAGTCAGAAACAGTTCTCTAAGCTCATTCTTTAAATAAAAAGACACAATCGTGGAGGCTCACAAGAGAGCTGTAAAGTATACAAAGAAAATAAAAATAACTATCATCGGAGAGAAAACTAAGACTATCATTGAAAAATGTCCAATGTCCAACTGGAGAAAAATTTTTGCATTCTATTTTAAAAATAAAACTTTATAAAAAGCTAGTTTTTTAATTTCTGCTTTAGAAAATATTAAAATCTGTCAGTTTTCTAAGAATTACTTTGACTTTTTCTATTAATAGAATAGGCCTTGAAACACCGTTCTTTAGGACAGTGCCTTAAAAAAAAAAACTGAAGAAGTAATCTAGTATTTGATAAGAGTTCTTCTGGAAGTTTCTGTTATGAATGCCTTGAATCTCAGAACAGTTGCTGCTAGAGCAAATAATACCAAAAGACAGGCTCAATTAAAAAAGAAAAAGATACATGTTCTTACACAGATGCATGTATATACATGTGCGCACATACACGCAAACAAGATGAACAAGTATGGAGGTATTAGTCAAAAGAAAATAGTATTTCCAAGTTGCTTCTCCTGAAAGAGTAAACAGTATGTTTGGTTAAAAAAAATATTATCTCCTGTTTTGATAATTGTGCTAATTTTACATTCTATTTCAATAAGAATATGCATTGAAAAAAAGTGGGCTGGTGAACTTCCAAAAGCAAAATAATTCTTAATGTAGACTACCAAAGGAAGCCATTCCAAATCCAGACTCTACAGGGAATTCAAGACAACCCGTAGATAAATGTAAGTCTACCATAATTCTTCACAGAATATTGAAACTAGTTTCCAGGTGTAATCTTTATATATTTATGCTTTTTAAAAAATAATTAAAGCACAGTTTGGGCTATTTAAGGTAACAAAGTTTTGAAGGATGCAAGACGTCTCGGACAAGGACTGTTAAATACACCTGCTTGGCAGGCAAGTCTTTAAAAGAGTTCATTTCCTAAATCTTGGGAATAAGAAAGACTGCGGTGAAGAAAAGGGGAAGCTGGGGAAGCTTCTCCATCAACACACTAGCATCCAGGACAATAGGAAGGGGAGCTAGAACGAGGCTCAGAGGTTGAGAACACTGTTTGCTTTTCTAGAGGACCTACGTTCACTTCCAAGTGCCACCTAGCATCTGTCTGTAATTCCAGTTCCCGGGAATCTAATGCTCTCCTCTGGCTCACAAGAGCACTGCATACAGACAAAACACCCATACACATAGGCGGTGGTAGTACACACCTTTAATCCCAGCACTCGAGGCAGAGGCAGGTGAATCTCTATGAGTTTGAGACCAGCCTGGTCCACAAGAGTGAGTTCTAGGACAGCCAGAGCTACACTGAGAAGCCTTGTGCTAAAAACAAAACAAAATAAATAAATAAAATAAGCAAACAAATCTTTTAGAAGAATAGAAAGACTCATGCCCAAGGCTGCAATGACCAGAGAGAATACAATTTAAAAAAATTAAAATCACATTCTACTCTTCGTCAATCCCATGTTATTTCTACAAAATGAAAAACATTAGCAAGCAATCTTGCTGCTACAGAGTGTGCCATACAAAGGCTTTAAAATTCATCTTTTCCCTGTATGTGGTACACTATTATGACACATTCATTCAGGTTTTATTTACTGGGCAGCTCTTCTAGGTGTGCTATTTTATACTATTTCTCCTTGAAAACACACATTTTTTTTTTTGCCAGTGTCTTGGCCAAGTGGATTCTCTGTGTTGTGAAGTCCTCACTGGTTTTATAAACAGTTCCATAAGAAATTATGCTCAGAGTCCCGTACATTCACCTACAGGAAAAGCTTTCAGAGCCAACTGGCAAGTGAAGGAGTTTCTCCTTTTAATGTTCGGTTTTTCTGATGAATCTCATACCTATAATAGGTTGTTCAATAACCACACTGTACAATCAGTTTCTGGAGTGGAGATGGGTCCTTATATGAAATCATATCTTAGGAATTTAGGCTATTTTGTTAATAAAATAAACTCGGCAGGGCATGTCAGAATTGTCTCATGACGCAAGACAAAGCGATAGACTATTCAAATACATGGCGTAGTGACAGTTACTATGCAATCAAGGAGCAATATACTAAAGATATATGAAAAGTGTGCCCATGCATAGAATGTGCCCAGCAATGAAACAGAGGTAGCAGAGGCTACCGTCCTCTGCTTTTACGCTGTCATTTTTCAGGAAATGATGCTTATCTGTAGTCATTCACTAAGATTTACTGACTCACGGTCATGGGGATAATCAAAACTCAATTTGGACACTGTGGACTATATTCGCAGCAACTTTAGGATTGTTGTCTCAGAAAATGCAACTTTTCTGGCTTTCGAAGTTACCTAGAGTGAGAGCCAGGAGGGCATCTTCTGGGATAGGAAAGCATCCTTTGGAGGGCTGAAGATGCAGGAACGCCTCTGCTCTCCATGATGAGCCACCACACCTGCCCAACACTCATATGGGGGCTGAGGATCCAAACACAGCTCCTCACACTTGTCTGGCAAGTATGTTACCCACCACATCACCTGTGGAAACCGTCTCTATTCTTTCAAAAGTAAAAATGTAAACAACAACAAAAAGTAAAAACGTGTAGTTTTCCTTCTGGAGTATAGGAGACCTTAGATTGCATCTTTTCATTCCTTCTAAGTTTTGTATGCCCCAACTTCTTCCCCTATCGGTCACTTTGTACCCACATGAACCTTTTACAAATTATCTGACTGACCTTTACCTCAATTACTTCATTCACACACACAGTGAGAGAGAGGCAAAAAAAGAACACTATCTCACAGTACCATTTTAATGACAAAGTACTCAGAACAGTACTTAGAACAGAGCATTGCTCTATAAACACTATTTACTTTTAGTTATTGAACACATTCTCCATGACAAACAATATAATACATGCCAGAGGGCAGAAACAGCTACGAACAATAAATCATAAATATTTAATGTCAGGAGTGATACGTGCCTGAGGAAAAATAATTGCACAAGACAGTAAGAGGGGTAGAGAATGATAAAGAAAGTGTTATTTTTATATTTTATTCAGCCTTTTGGATAAAGACATTTATCATCACTGAGAACAGGGGACATGAATGAGGAGGCAGGAAGACATGCAAGTGCCCAAACCCCAAACACTGGGGTGTGCTGCATAGCTACATGGAGTAGGATGGAGGAGAGGGAGGAAGTCAGAAAGGGTGAGGTCTAGGAAAGGAAGCAGACAGCTATGGGACACCATGCCGTGGTTCGGATGGGATGCAACCGGGCTGGGGTAGCAGTGCTGGGAGCTGGGGGCGCACAGAGGAGCCTGCACACTAGAATACGGACAGCAGTGACACAGAGAGCAGGCTCCGACACAGCCCTCCACTCTGCGTGCTCTCCAACACTTCCTGCTCTGTTTACTGATACCTACTAGGCAGTGTGTCCGGCCTTTTGCACAGATGTTATCTCTTAGCTGAAGCCGCAGACCTCAGATAAAAATTAATAACATGAGGATATTAAAGTTCTAAGCAATTTCTGAAATCATTCAGTTCAGTCACATTATGTCACAGATGCAGACTCAGAACTCCAAAATATCAGATGATTTACTCAAGTTCAAATAGCTCATTAGAGCTGCGGAAGGGCCAGGTAATCACTGTGTTTTGCACTTCAGCAAGAGAGTGTCTTCAAATTGGTATTTCTATGGACTTAAAAAAAAAGCTTAATGTCCTTGTTTTAATGATTTCTCTTATCTCTACTCGTTTAGACATGAGAGCAGAAACAATTCTTCTAAATGTGTTCTCTGTAAGTTAATATTTATGACAAACATCTTTAAAGCATTTTTTTAATTTCTAAAATTTCTACTTCCTTATAAAAGAGCATCCTTTGGGTATTGGATTCAAAGCTGTGGTCTGCTAATATGTAAGGCCACATTCCTAGACATCATTATCACAGGATGTATTTGGGTTGACTATGCCTGGTATGACATCTATATAAATGTCCTTGGTAGGCTCAGTGGCAGTTCTGAAAATCTGTTACTACTGACGGAAATGCCACTGTTCTTTTCATAGTCCCTTTAGGATGCCAGGCTCTTCAGTAAACTACCATGGATTAAAAATTGTTGGTCAGATTCAGGAGTGGCCTCAGTAAGCCACCACTCTGGTCTGCAGCCTGTGCCTGTGGGAAGGACAGCAGGGACAAGCACTCTCTTGGGATAAATAAAGGAGCTGGAATGGAGAAGGACACTCCAACCTGACGGTAAATCAGACACTTCATATACAGAGTCAACCACTGAGTTTTCTTAATTTACGTAACACCAAGAAACTATGAAGGAAAGAAGTCTTATCAAGATGCAGCAGATATTAATGAGAACTCTGGTTTGTGTCTTGTCTTAGTCCACGTACCCCTGCTTTGAAACGCCTGCCTTTCCTTCCCACCAAATCTGTCTCTAGCTGACTTCTGGCACCCTACCTCATAAAGGAGCGGAAACCAAAGCGGGCCAGACGCTAGGCCATACGTTTCTTCCTCTTCCTGTTTCTGGAGAAGTGAGGAGGGATGTTACAAGACTTGGTCTTTTGTCCTCACCGCTGTTGGGCAATTTAGCTTGTTTCTGAGATGGGTATAACAAGTGTGAAAAAAGCTGTTCATCCCACACATCTTAGGAGAAAGGAGATTCAACCCAGGGCCAATTCTCCCCTAAGAATCCTGTGCTTTAATTATGAGCCGAGCACATTGCACGTGCTGAGATGCGCATCCGTGTTAGCTCTGCCACCGCTCTCAACAGAGAAAGACAGGGGAGCCTCTCCGAGCAGCAGAGAGGGAGGGACACTTTTGTGGGTTGGAAACATGGTTGAAAATCCCATTTAATTGAACATCAGGCCACCGTGCGTCTTGTAAATGAACATCGCTTTGCTGCTTAATTTTGTGCTATTTTACCTTTCATTAAAAAAAGTAATTTAAGTTAAACTCAGCTGAACAGCAAAAAAAAAAGCTCTTGATATTTTGAAGCATTTTGGAACAATTACTTTGACGGGAGCCCTTGACAGTTAAATGACTCCGTTAAATGAATGTTATAGAAGACACATAATGATTTTTAGTGAAATATTGAATTTAACCACAAAACCTAGTCATAAGCACTACAGTATACGTGAATAGCATCTTGCTGATGAACCTCAGTGGATTCTATAATTTCTAATAATCTTGCAATCAACCAGTTAGCCCGTGAGAGTGTTTCCCATCTTGATGTTATCTCTTTATTTTCAGTTCATGCTTTTGTTGGTATTTAAGTCTGAAAAGTCAATAAGAGGATATCAGTTCTGGTAGAAACTTCCCCTTACAGCACAGTATCTCACAGTTGGAGAATTAATGAAGTTAATGCCGGCCCACAACTGAATACCTCCTCTTTCCTTCCCCGCCTCTCCTGAACGGGATGCTTTCAGAAAGGATGAGCACAGTACGCTGTGGGCCCACGGCCTGAGTGTGTAAGGGGCCACTGCCTGCCAGTGCTTCCTGCATCGAGCCTCAATCTTCCTTTTCTTATTTTTATGGACTGAATGTGAGATGGTATCAAAGCTCTTCACATGTTTTCTCATGACTAACAACTGAAGTATGCACCAAAATAATAAAACTGGTACTGTTCAATTTCCTCTTAAAATTCAATTTCAATATAAGCGAGAGAGCTGTGGCGCCGCTGAAATCTGACTGGCTGTAAAACGCTGTTTTCTGAAGATGGAGAGAGCTAGAAACCTCAGCAGATCTAAACCATGTGGGTGGAGACATTTGGATGGAAGAACTGAGTCAGAAAAACAGGAATGTTCTCTATCTTGTTTGTCTGGCACGCTGATGTGAAAGAAGGATGCCAAGCATTTAGAGTGGTATCAGGTGGATTTCCACACAGCAGGAGCAACCACACTTCCGGATTCCTGAAGCCAGTGAGCATCAGGTCTTTCTGAGTCCCCACTGGCCCAGTCAGCAGCTGTCTTTATCTGAACTGCCCCTTTACAAGTCCGACACTTACAGAACATAGGAAGTATCTTCATGTCACACCTCCCATGTCAGAGCCAACAGGAGCTCTTCAATAAATGTACCATGAACAAACATGGCCTCATGCCCTTCAACCAACAGTGAACTGGGGAAGACTAGACTATTTAAATATTTGATACAAAAGAAAAATAATTCCAAAAAAAAACAATTCTGCTAAGCACCAAAAGGCCTACAGTTGGTATCATGGCTAACTCATTACTTGGTGTGTGGTCTGTGGGCCAGCACCATGAACACTACCTGGGAACTTTATGAATGCAGAATCTTAGGCCCCCACTTCCGATCTCCAGTCCACATCTGTATGACAGCGAGACCTCCAAGTATCTCGTGCATGGTAAAGTCTGAGAAACATTTAGGAATAATCTATGACAGTGTGACACCTGAGAAGGTGATGCTGCTCTGCTTGTGACGGAGAACACGGCAGGCGCGGCAAGGTGATTAACCCAGGTCTGCTGAGAGCCTTCGGGTTCTCTCCGGACAGCCACACAGTGCTCACAGGTGAGAAACCAGCTCCCCTGGAACTCTTCCTAGATACTTCCTCACACTTGCCTGTCTAAAGACACAGCTGCTCCTAATAATTGCCTTTTCTCCTTGGTGCAAAGCAGGTATTTATCATCAGCACGTTGACATTTGCAGGAGTTGTGGTTCTCCCCACTAAAACTGTGGCTGACTAAGAGGATATTGCTGACACCTGAATACGAAATGCAACAACTCCAAGTTATGTAAATTTAATTATTTCCTTTAATTTTTTTTTCATGAATCTTTTTTTTTCCTTTCCCCAAGCTTTAAAAAAAAAAAAAAAGTCCTGGCAATTTTCATTTAAAAGAAACACAAGTCAGCAATGGTTCACTGAACAGGCTGACACGCAATTTCATAGGGGAAGAGGCGCTGTGTCTTTAATCTAATTTGGGCTCTCAATTCCCAGCTAATGTATCTAGGGATTGTGATGTATGCATTTACAAGGAGACATCTGTAATGCAGAGTCCAGCTCTGCACTTCTCCAAAACATAGGTTAGGAGGAAAAAAAAATCAGTCTGAGTTTTGCAGCTGCCCTACAACATAATAAATCTCCATGTACTCACAGATGTAGAAGTACTCTCGGCCTGGCCTGAATTCAAATCCTAGGGAAAAGGGAGTGAAGAGCTGGAATTTTTCGGAGAACTTCAGTGGTCCATTTGGAGAGTGAGGCCGGTTACACTCCCATCTCTTGAACCCTTTGGAAGTATGGTCGCAGGCGCTGTAGCCATCGAAGTTCACCATGTAGAGGATATAACGCTCAGTCTTATCTTCCGGAACAGAGTCCTCATAGTGAGGGCAGAAAACATCCAGGTAGTCATTGATACAGACATCGATGTGGTAGTCACCCCTTTGGAATCTGTTGGAAACAGAAGAAAATAATAAGAAAAAGTTCATACAGGGAGGCCTTCCTGTTTGGAATCAACAACTGTAACCTTCAACAATTCTGGAGCTAAAACATTCAGTACGAAAAGTCCTTACTGAATGATTTATAGCCTGATTTGAAGTGTTAAACACACACATACCCACACACACTGCAAATCCTGCTTCAGTTCAATTTTATAAAACTGGGGCTTCTCTGTTTTAATTAATATCTTTCCCAATCAGCTGAAAAGCATTTTACAAGACATATTAAGTGGGAAGCAAGCATCATATGGGCAAATCTTTCTCAATCTAAAATCATGGCAGGAAAGCTTACAAAATAAACAAATAAATAAATAACTCAAAAGCTTTTAATAAAAAAACGCTTTTGGTTTTAGCTAGTGAGGAAATTCTTCCCTAAGCCCTCAGAAAGGTTCACCATAAAACTGTGTTACTGCTGAAATACAACATTCATAAAGTTCCATAATCTTCAGGCTGGACAATCAGTCTCACATGAACACTTCCCAGTGATGATGAGCTGGTCAGTTCCATTTTTGGACATCTCTAAATGTTAGAAACTTTCTTCCTATATTGAGCATAAATCTGCTTCTGTGTAATTTCTATCCACTGATCCTACTTTTGCTGCCTGGAGTTACAAAGGGCGAATTTAATTCCTCTTCTACAAGGTAGTCCATAAAACACTTAGAGATGTCAGCTGTGTCTGTATCCTCCTTCCTCGCAAATGAAAATCTTCGTTCCTTTGGTCATCTCTGGGATGGTTCCCAGGCTCCTTCTCATTCTTGGATCCCCATGATGCCCGCCAGTTTCCCAGTGAGTTCTTTAAATGTAGGAGCCACGCATAAATGAGACCTTCAGCACCTTGGGATTAATGTGCAGCCTGGGAAAACAGACCACTTTTATTCTCAATTCTAAATATTCTCTGACAAAGATTGCCTTCAGAGAGGCAACATAGGAAGTGATAGCACTCCTCACTGAGTGAACACGCTGGCTTTAAAAATGGGATCTGGTGAGTGGGAGTCATACATCATCCAGAGCCTCAATTTCCTTACACATAAGATATGACAACAATGAGAATCTGTCCTGATTGCCTCCCATGGCCCCTCAAGTCTCAGAGGAGAAAGCACTGGAAGAGCATCTTGAGGTTTCAAAGTGCCAATTCAAGCGAGAGAAACAAGAGGAAGTTATCAGAACATTCGCATTTCAGTTAGGATCCTCAAATGCACGCCATTTCTTACAAAGAGAACCACGAGTATTTCTTTGTGCTTATAATGATCATGAGTTTACCTTTTCTTCATTACTGGCAGACAATGATGTGTCAAGACGCAAGGAAAGACTGTTCCTTTTAAAAGATTTTTGAACATCAAGGTAACATCACTGCTAAAGTACAAAGAAAAGAAATTGCAATGTTCAGATAAAAGGGTGCTGGGCCATGAATCATCAGTACTCAAGAGTGGCCTGACAGTTTTGGATGCGATCCAGACAAGAGCTGCAGCAGAAGGCAATGCCCAGATGCACTTTATACTATTATATTAGTATTATAGATTTTAAAGACATTCAAGGGGGAAGGTTTTTTTCTTTCCCTAAGTGTCACTCATGCTAGCTTACATAGCATTTGAAAGTGCTCAAATTGAAAATGGAAATTAAAACTGTTGTTAACTGGACTTGTTTTGCTACTTCTTTATTCTATAATTCTGTTTTTCTACAATTGTAAGCCACATTGTCACTTTTTTTGGGGGGGTACTCTAGGTTTAGTTCATCATTTCTGTCCTTGTCTCTGTTAATGTTATTAAAACTTTAATAAAGCAAACTATGAAACTGAAAACCCATTCTACACTGGGTTGACCAGTACTCCTTTTACGTGATACTGTACTTGTATGTGAACGAAATGAAGTACTGACGGGTCTATTTTAAATATGTGATTGTTCTCCCATCAATTTCTGAAGATGATAATCTATCACAGTCAATTTGCACTTCTGTTTCAGATCCTTGCCTGCTTGTCTGTCTTTTGAGACAGGGTGTTTTGTAGCAGAGGCTACACTTGAACTTGCTATGTTGCCAAGAATGGCCTTGAACTCCTGAACCTCTTATATCTACCTCCGAAGTGATAGAATTTTAGGCCTATCTGTTTTGTTTCAGATTTTTAATGTGCACAAGTTTGTTTACTAATGCAATGTCAAAGAATAGGCTATATTCATGTATAAACAATGACTAACTGAAATTCATGAAAGGCATTATATAATGTGCTCAAGCATAAAAGAGAAAGATAGGATTAGATATTCTAATTTTATACCACTCCCCCCCCTTTTGGGTACAAAGTAGCCATTGCCTCCTCACTGTGAAGAAACACAAACATGACTAACATTGAGTCCTTACTATGTTACATACATTATTTCAGTTTAATATTCATCACAACACCACAGAACATTCACTGTTGCTATATCCATTCAAAGACAAAGAAACTATGATTAAGGAATCAAGTGATGTGCTCAATGTTCACAACTAGTAAAAGGTAGAGGGGAAATTGAAAGCAAAGCAGTCTGACCTCAGAGCTAATGCTCTTCATATTACATTTGCTAAGAGATTAAATTGCTAACATCATGTCCATAGGTCCACTTCATATTTCCTAGAGGAACAATTCTCATTCTCAATAGTTTCAGCTCTTTTTTCCATTTACTTATATAACAAGTACTTGATGTACTTGGGATATGTGTGCTCAACATATATGAAATACATATACTACGAAATACTCAAAACAACTATGTTCAGTAGCTAGAATGTGTTTATGTTACAAATCAGGAACAACCACCAGAGAGGATATAATCCTCTTAGCTCAATTTTTCACAGTTAATAGGTAGAGGGCTAAGGTCAGAACCCAAGTCTTAGGTGGTTTTGAGGCATATTCTGTCTTTGTAACCATAACAGCCTCACAGTGATAGTGACCTCTCTTCTTACAATGACGCCCTTTTGAAAGAGTGTGTATACCAATATAAACTGGGTGACACCAATACAGGCCAAGCCCTGCTTCTCTTCCCTGCCTGTGACTTTACCCCAAAGCCCTAAGCCAACAGCTACAGGGAACATCAGTATTTAAGACAAGGCTCAGATAGCAGCGTCCGCTCTTGACTCATGGACATTAGCCTGGTCTTGCACAAAATAAATTGTTCTTAGGCTCAGCAGCCGTCCACATAAAGGGATCTTTTTTCATCAGGAAACAGCTTTCATGACCTTGGGCTCACATTAAAAAGGAAATGCACATCTAGAAAGAATCAAGAAAGACTTTGCATGCCAGTATTTACAGATGCCATGGGGAACACAGCCACCACTTTAACAGGTGAGGTAATTTCTTAGAACTTTCCCTGCAAATGTCTTCCCTTTTTTACTTCTTCTAATTTTACCCATTGTGTCTATAGTTGTGTTCTCTTTGAGATCACTGTATCTTTTTAAAAACTCTAATATCTATCTGGCAACCCACTGATAAGGCAGCAATCATTCCTCTGTTCTCTATTAAATTATCACTAAGGTTCACTAAGTAGAAGCGTGAACACTTTATGTAGTAAGGGGATTTTTATCTGCAAAAAATTTACATTGTGACTGTTCTCACATGCATAGAAAGATGGCCCCTGTTCCTCACTGGGACACATGTCAGCTCAGGTCAGTGTTCCATATAACATACAATAATATATATTCTCTTACAGCAAAAACATATTTTGCACATCTATCAAAATTTGGCAGTAGATTGGTTGAGGATCAATGTCATCTATATTGCAAAAGGCCCATTTTACTTAGTTAAGAATAAAACTCAGCACACACATGCACAAAAATAAGTCCTTTTAATCATCCCCAATACCCAAAGTGAGTTATAAACTTGGTGGGAGTTGGTGTAAGCCACCTGACGAGTTAGAGGAAAGGCACATTTCAAAGACAACTGTGGCAACGTAGGGAAATATGAGAGAGCTGGGAAATATGCCTCTAAGTGCAGGTAAGTGGATGTGTCTCACGACTTTCCATCATATTGCTAAATTTAACCTTGATTATCAATTTAAAACCATCGTTAATATCTCTTCCCTTACCTAACCTGTGCAGTGCAAGTAAACCATGACTTAAATCTCAAAACTCAAATCCAATATAGAGAAGAGACGACAATTGTCTTTTCATTTAGTTCTCAGTAATGTGCCCTCACATTCTTACCGAGATATGAACTAAAGCATCATTTGACGGCATTAGTAAGAGTGAACCCTAACATCTCTGTCCTCCTAACCACTTTATCTTCCATCCTGGGTCACTGAAAAATGGAACATGGAGTCCTTGAGTACTCAGGTTCTTTATCAGCGAAGTTCTTAACTTAATCCTGTCCTCTGGTGACTCTTTGTTAAAGCAAATAGGTATGGCCCGGCTGTCTTTGTCAGTGAATGCTTTTTCATGTCACTGACCTTACTTCCTTCTCTACAACATGCCCCTGTGTTGTGGACATTGACAGCTAGGGAGGGCAAACAGAAAGAAAGACACACACAGTGGCCTGGGTTCCAGTGCACGGTGTGGCAGCGGCCTAATCTTCCTCAGGCCACACTCTCCCGTAGCACTCCTCCTCATGCTCTGCCCTCATTTGCTAAAGCCAAATGCATTTCATTTCAGTAGCTGCAAAAGGAAGGGGATGGTGCACGTTTAAAACATTCTAAATTGGCCGTTAGCATATGTCGCTGGCACAGCAGAGAGCTTCCAGGGAAATATGTAGTGAGGTATTTTATCAAGCAGCTCCTGAGTGAAGTGGCTTCACTCCATAAATACAGAAACGGCATCACTGAGAGCAGTCAGCACCATCAGAAGTTAGGAAGCTTCGGGCCACTTTCATTCTCCTTCGGGTGATGTCTTAAAGGATCCAACAATGAAAATGTTATTTCTCTCCAATTGGAGAGTTGGTTGCTACATTTTAAATGTATTTCAATATGTCAAGAGGTGATTCCTATTTGAACAGGATTCTGCTGTCACTTCTTTAATTACAGGGAAACCTAATGGATTACATTCTGGAGCTGAAATGCAAAAGAAGGATATGATTTATGATCAAAGATTAAGCAAATTTATCAGCTCAGGGTTCCTCTCAAATTTTGAACTAAGTCTACAGTGAATATGTCTCAGCAGCACTGCCTTTCAATTCCACTAGTTTTGATTTAAAGTCTAATTACAGAATAAGATGTGCCTGTTAGCCGGAAGAATTTCTCATTTGTCCCCAAAAGACACGATGAGCCCCATAAGAGACGCGGGCTTCAGTTTACAAATGCCTCTGTGAGACGGGCAGCCCCACAGCCCCGTTGTGTAACACGCTTCTCCCTGGCTCCTTCTGCTCTTTCTCTGGGCACAGAATGGGAGCCTTATGGTTCCTACCCTAAATCTGAAGCTGTTCTTTTGTTGTTGTTGTTTTCCTGTAGAGGTTAAATCGTGAAATAGAAACAGCAAGTGAAACTTTGCATAGATAAACGATAGCAGTATTATCAAGGGCTGAGCAAATATTTATTTTGCTAATTTTAAACTTTTCCTCTCTCTCCTGGGCTAAAACAGGAGGATCTTTGGGATGCATTTGGTAATCAGCTTTCACACTGGGCTCTCAAGAGTTCGAGGTGTGGATAGTTTCAATGAAACCAGATCAGCTGAGGCTGATCATGACCGAAACATATAGCTCTGGACTGTCCAGTCTACGTCTTCCAGGCTCTGCTCTGGAACAGTATCAACTACAACTCCTACTTCAAGAGAAGGAGACATTCACAAACTGGAGGAGCAAACTTGCTTCCACATGGCAGTTCAGGGATATGTCCTCCTCACTCTTCTGCAGATGAAACACAGCCCGGTATGTGCTACAGATACAAAGCGCATGCCTAACAGCTTCTGCTACCTTATACACCTCTCATCCAATCAAGTACGAGATGCTGATGAAATATTTACGAGTTTAAGTGCTGCGCTGGCCCATTCATGAAAACTCCAAACAGAGTCCATTGATGTGCATGTTTTGTTAGTGATGGGGTCTGGGGCATAGCAGCTTCCATTAACGTTGGTGTCATTCGCTCCGCACTATGCACGTGCACATTAAAGTCTCATGTCTAATATCAATTATGCATACCAAATTGAATATAAGGATCTTTTTGTTTTTTATTTTCTCCTTTAAATTTAACTTTATTTTTAAATAATTTATCCATTTTGCATCCTGATTGTAGCCCCTCCCTCATCTCCTTGCGGTCCTTCACCCTCCTTCCCTCTACCCCTCCACTTTCCTCCCTCATTTCTCAGAAAGGGGGAGCCCTCCTCCCTTATCATCTGACCCCTGCCTATCACGTCTCATTAGGACTGCTTGCATCCTCTTCCTCTGTGGCCTGGCAATGACCACCCCCTCTCCCACCAGAGGGAAGTTATCAAATAGCTGGTAAGAAAGTCCTTGTCAGACTTAGTAGGATAGCCACATAAAGACTGAGCTGCCTATCAGCTACATCTGAGCAGGAGTTCTAGGTCTTTCCCATGCATGGTCCTTGGTTGGTGCATCAGTCTCTGCATGCCCCCATGGGCCCAGATTTGTAGGCTCTGTTGGTCTTCTTATGGAGCTCCTGTGTGCTCTGGGTCCTTCTATTCCCTCACTCTTTCCTACGAATCCCTGAGCTCTGCCCAAAGTTTGGCTGTGAGTCTTAGCATCTGCTTCAATCCCATGTTGGATGGAGGACATTTATGGTAGGCTCCCATCCTGTTTCCTTTCTTCAACCATTTCCCGAGTCTATTTTATTTGCCCTTCTGAATGAGAATTAAGCATGTTCTAGTATTGGGCACATCAGTCTGAATGAGTGTTAAAAAACTGTCTTTCCCATGAACAGCACCTGCTTCAAACACAAGACACACAAAATGTTCTCTCTCCCAGTGTTTTAACTCATTTGGAGTTTGTTTTATTAGCTTGACAGAGGAGTGCCAAAGGAAACAAAGCATTAAATTGGCAGAGCCTAAACAAGACTTTTTTCTAGGAAGGGACTGGGTATTTTGGGTGACAGTCTAATTGCTTTTAAGCCCCCAATGAGGCCTGAGGCAGGGAGTGAGAGTGTGTCAATGTCAGCAGGCCAAGTCGGCCTGTTAACCAAGCAATGACCTAACAGGGCCGACACATCACAGATCATGTCAAATAGTTTTCAAAGGGGGATTCTGAAACAAAAATAAAGAATTAACATCTGGCAATCAGTGTGGTCTGAACGTGGGTCACTTCTAAAATGCAGAACAGGCTCTTTCTTGCCATGTCTGCTGGCCACGAGCTTTTAACAAAGCTAGGAAGCAAGCAGGATGTGGAGTTTTAGGGCCTCTTAAGTATATGGGGCAAAATCACTGCCACATATATGCAGATTGACCAAGAGTAGGTACAGAAAAAAAAATCACTAAATAAGTTACACAGCCAGCGTCTCAGGAACAAACTGTACAAACCGATTACTATCAGGGTATGTGGGAGTCTATCAAACCAACAAAACACCCACGGAGCTGCTGGCTTCTAAGTATACGGCTTTCTCCCTGTGGTACTACCCAGCAGAGTTCCAGGCCATTCTTAGCTTCACACATAATAACAATGAAAGAGTAATTATAAATCTCAACTATCTTTACCAGGTCAAGAAGAGGCTTTTGGAAAATAACAGCTTGGTATTTCTTAAGTGCCTGATACGCTATCTGTAGGTCTCATATCCACTCACCTCCCTAACGGTGCTGCAGTTTTGACTGTCTCAATCACTCCAATGTGGGTACTGGCTGAGTACCCACACTGAGATGGGTGTCCCAAAGGGAAAACAATACGACATGTGAGGCAGGTAATAAACTTATGGGTTCTGTGTCCGTCCGTGAAATTTCCAGAAGAGTTTAATAGTATGATAAACAAAGGTCAAGATCACGCAACAAAATAAAGGCAGACTGCAAAATAGAAAATGATAATCAGGACTGTTGTTCAAGCAACGCTAGAAAATTATGCCTAGCCGAGTAGACAACTTAAGCACCTAAGGCAGAATGAAAGTTTCTCTCTTGTCATTAAGTCCTCTATTCAATTACCAGTTATCGGGGTAATTAAACACTGGAAAGTGATGCCAAGCTAATTGTTAGATTATGATAATTACATGTCTTTACTATGCTACAGCTGATCAAAATAAGATGTGGTCCCGTGCTCTTAGCTGAAGCGGCTCTGTAATCGGCAGACTTTCCTACAGCACTGGGCCGTTTATTACTAATTCATTACAGATCAGGCGGAGAAGCTTATTATTTGTAATGCTGCCCCCCCCTCAAGTCTCCTGGAACAAGACTCCCAAAAGGTTAAGCACAAACTGCTGCCTCTCATTGGCCCATTTCCATCCCAATTACACAGCTGAGCGGCATTGGGTGCCTCTATTTGAGAGGGTTCAGCAGGCTGCTTCACAAAACCCCCGTAGCCGCCTATCACACTGGCAGGAACACCCAAGACTCCTTTCAGCCCCTGCCAGCCACTGTTCTGTTCAGAGCTGTGTCCCCGGCAACCAGAAGCTGGCAATCCAGAGGATCTTTGGGTCTGGAGGCTCCCGTCTGCTCAGGTCAGGACCAAAGCAGGCAGGGTTTTGCTGCAGTGAGGTGTGGAGAATACAAACTGCCCAACATCCAGTCTCTCTGAGGCTTAACCCCCAGTGAGGAGAGGAAATCACATTTCTCAGCCATCAACCAGTCACCACCAAAGAGTGACTCTGGTCTTTGGGACCAAGGACTGGAATTAATTCATTGTCCTTGGTCTCTACCAGGCCACCAGCTTGAGGATTAAAAATATGTCCTTCTACCTACCCGTCCCCCAGCCAATCCAGGCTACCATTTGAAGGCTGGCAGGTAGACAGGCACTTCACACTGTTTTTATCTTAGGACTCCTTAAGTTTTCCCCGAAGCTATCATCACCAGAGCATGCTGTATGTAAAGGAGCAAGCACAAGCACCACGCTGAAGCCTACCAGCTCGCCACAACATGCAGATTGTGGCCTGCTGTCTACTTAAGGCACTTTCTTTCTTATTTGCTGTATAATGCATTAATGTACATCTATCTCTAAATGGCTTACGCTGAAGACCTAACCTCTATATGAATGTATCCAGAGACAGGGTCTTTATGAGGGTAATTAAGGTTAAAGGGGGCAGAGCCCTTATCCAATAGGATTAGTATCCTTTTAATAGGAGGCATCAGTCTGCTCCCTCTACCGACCACAGGAAGGCGGTGAGAAGAGATCTTTTCACAAGACATTTAGATAACCCTAACCAACCCCTGCTGGACCTTGATATGGGATCTCCCGCCTCCACAAAAATAAATCTGTAACTTAGGTTACCAAGTCTATTGTAGCTTGTAACAGTAGCCTAATGTTGTTGTTTGTTTGTTTTAGCATTAAATTAACAGTATAAAAGAAAAAGGAGTGGTTTAGTGACTATAATAATAATAATTATTATTATTATAATGAATAATAAATTGATGAAATGCAATAAAGAAAAACTAAAAACGCCCATGCAGGAAGGGAACAGTAAGGTACTGCTGGCACTTCTCATATGGTGATGCTCACTATCCATGAGTTGTTCTGAGCAGACAAGACCCACCAGATTCACCTCTTGAATTAACTTGAATTACAGGCACTACAAGAATGACTGTATCGTCACCCAGCAACCATGCTGTCTAGAAGTTTCAAGGATGCTCACTCTTAGAGAAGGAATGAGGGTATTATAAAAAAGACACTACTCCGTATCTCTCTTCCTTGACCCTGAAAATTAAAACAGAATATGCTAGCATAGTCTTCAGGAATCATAGTAAATATGTCTTAGGAACACAACAAACCACAATGTACTTCTTAATATCAGAACATAGGAAATTGCCACTTAATGCACACGTTGGCAGGTCGCCTGTGGCTAAAGATGGGGGTGGGGAGAGCCAAGTATTTATGGGTCATCACATAAATGTGGGATTGCACTATTTACTATTACAATTTCTTCCCTGAAGTTATTAAAAGAATATTCATTCATATAGCTGGCTCCTATATTTACTTTTACAGCCTGGACCACAGAAAGATATAGGCCCACATTAAAAATAAGAAATGGATTGCTCTATCCCAAGCAAACGTTAAGAGGAGGTAATAGATAAATAGTTCACAATTTATTTCTTAGGAACAAATACAGGCACTTGGGGACTTTCCTGTACAACAGCTGCTCTACCTACTTGAATCTTCTTTATCTCTGTGGCAAGAGCACAGCTGACGATTTTCTCCATCCTCTTCGTCTTAATAGACTCGACTTTCACAGATATGCTTTCAGAACTAGAGTTCAAAGCAAGTGTGCATGACCTTTCTCTTGAACTTCCAGAAGTTTTGGTTCCGCCAGCTACAAGGTTTGAACGAGCCACTTGTGCAGGCCCTGAGTTTCAAAGGACACAAGATACAAGGACGATGAAATAACAAGATGATAAGGGCACTCCATGCTGGCTGACAAGTCAGCACCATGAGCTTTGAAAAGAAAGGGTCACAACTGGCTTTCCTCAACGCTCAGCAGTACAATCGCAGATCCCGCAATTTCACCACATGCACATTAACATTTTATTGCTTTTCGAAGTGTTCTTTCTCTCTCTTGTACAGAGAAAACAAAACATGAGCTACGGCTGGTCACAAACTCAGCACTGATGAGCCAGGTCAAAAAAACAACAAGTGGTTTATGAAACCTGTGGGGGCTGCTCGATCAGCCTGGAACGTACATATAGAATCTATATCCAATGTAGGATAAATGTGACTACAGCTCATCCTTCAATTTATTTACTGAAAAGCCCAGTTTCATTTGTTGAAGTTTTAATTCAACATCTGGTTCTTACTTTGTCCATGCCAAATATTTAATTAAAACCATAACCCATTTTATATGCTAAAAGGAACTTGCAGTTTTTTTCCATCCTACAAATTAAACATAGAATACACCTTTCAACCCTATCTTGGAGAAGTAGGGTGTAGGTAAACAGGGGATACACTTTGCTGAACTCAGATGGACTGACTCAGAAAGAAATACCATGTAGCCGAGAAACAAGATTCACAACAGCAAAGACCTAACATCCACCCAAAGAGGGTGAGTCCAGCCAATAGCAGAAAGGCATAAGTCATGGTCCCTAAAAGTGTTGGGCCCTGTGGTATCATAACCATGACCAGCAAGAGTATCATGTGATAGGCGCCGACCAGGTAGGTACCAATGAAACACAGTCTACAAGATGAATGAATAACAGCATCCTCTAGAACTTGTGTGCAGTGACACCAAGGCTGGAGGGAAGGGCCTGGCGTGTCTTACTGCCATATGATAGCTTTATAATCTGAAGTACAAGACATATTTCAGCTTAGAAGTTTGAATTTTAAAAATTGACAAACTTAGTGGGTATGGTGGCCCACACCGGTAATCCCACCACTCTGGTAGGCAGAGGCAAGTGGATCTCCGTGAGTTTGAGAGTTTGAGGCCAGCCTGGTCTACAAAGTGAGTCCAGGACAGCCAAGGCTACACAGAGAAACCCTGTCTCAAAAAACCCAAAATAAATAAATAGTAAGAAACTATCCTAACCTAGAAATGAACAGAAAATTTAAGGCATAGAGAAGTATGTGGTTGCTTTGTTTTATTTTAGTGTAAATAAAGATTTCTGGTACTAAAATTGAAGAAATAGACATCTATATGTGAATCGCTTCTAATAGAACATTTAAACTTAGCTTTGTTTATTTTTCCAATCAGAGTGGTGGTATCAACATATGACTAATATCTCTGCATATTGCCAGGTGCAGTGGTGCACACCTTTAATCCCAGCACTCGGGAGGCAGAGGCAGGTGGATCTCTGTGAGTTCGAGGCCAGCACAGCCTATAAAGTGAGTCTAGAACACTTGGGGCTGTTACACAGAGAAACCCTGTCTCAGGAAAACAAAAAGCAAACACACAAGAAAAGATGATCAATATTTGGAAGTAAATTACAACAGGAAATACTCTTGTTATACTACATTGGAGGAGACTGTGCCTTGATTCCAAGAATTTAGAAGACAACTGCAATGCAACATCTTTAAGTATGACCTGAATTAGAATTCTCAGCACTGTATTTGTAGCTATGCGCTTCCTATGTATTCTGGGCTATTCTCAAATGCAACTTCACCATTCAGTTTTGACTTAACTTTGTCACCACTAAGCTATTAGAATAAAAGCACTAAAATTCTACCTAAACATGTCTTTAATGCATGTTTTATTTTATTTTTATTTTTCAATTTTTGATATTAAATAATTATATCACCCTTCACCCTTCCCTTCATCTAACCCTGCTCCCAGGTTTTTCTCCTTTCTGTTCTCAGACACTACTCAATCTATAGGAATCAAAAGTGCATACATGCATCATACATAGTGTGAGTGTGTCAAGGGTGAGCTTATTTTCCCTTGATACTGCATAGTCAGCAACAATTACATTAGAACCCTACTTCTCCATCAAGACTATTGTGAGATGGACAAGTGGATGGGTGTTGAGGGATCATGCCATACAAATGTTTGCATTCAGGGCAGTATATTGTCTAATATCCCTTTTGAAATTCTTCAGGAAGGATTTCAGTCTTAAGTAGTGTTTCTTATCAGAAATTTAGGTAGCAGTCCAAATTTGACTCATAAAAGGCTTTTCTTCCCAGGGTCATGGACCCCCACAGCCCTGCCCTCTGGGAAGAGCTGTGAGGAAAGCAGGGGAAATTGAGCTCATGTTTTCCTACGAAAGTCAAGCGGATTGTATTATCGACTGTCTACTGCATTAGCAATTTTCAACTGAATTACAAACTGTTTCCCTGCTTTACTTTGCTATTGTTCAATACCATTTTCATTGCCCTAATGAAACAGAGCTATATAATAAGACCATAAAGTACTGATTACAGTTAAGCATAATGGAAGGGAGCTAAGGAAAGATCTATTTTTTTAAATATGCAAAAAAGAAAAGAAATGCTGATATTTGACAGATATGATTCTCTTCATTCTATTTTTTTTTTCATTTATCGGGTCCAAAACAACACAGACAAATTAATTCTTTTTCCTACAGTAATGCAGACAGTATTTTCCATAAGACAGAATTTCTAGAAGACCTCCAGAAGACTGAAAGTTTCCTAAGTAAACACAAAGACAAAAACAGCCGAGCTACCCCTGAATTTTATACACATCTTAAAAAAAACAGGTGCTCAAGCCAGAGTGTTCTAATATCATGAAAGAGGACACGGGATTTCTCCCTGGGAGCAGAGGCTTCTCTGTCTGTGGGTGAGGTTTCTGGAGAAGCGCCAGCGTAAAACCATTAGCATGTTCCTTATCTCCCTAAATTGAATCAACCAACAACACAAATGACCAGGTTGCTATCCTGGGCTGGACGCGGCCCAAGAAAGACGGCAAGTCCATGACTGACTTCTCTGCCTTTTACACAAAGGCAATGAAGATCAGTTGGCAGCTTTTTATATACCAGCTTCTCCTGGGTAGATAAATGTACAAACAAGGTACTGGAAGGGATACACAAAAGTGACAGAGAATGTTCTTAGTTCATTAGATACATTATGACTAGGAGCTGTTAAACTGCTAACGCCATTGTATCCTGAAAGGCACACAGTAGAACTGGAGTGCTGGAGACAGAGCACATTGTTATCACCCATTACCCGTGCCTTGAGCTGAGCTGGTGATAGTTAATGAAACTCTTGGGTAGCACAAAGGTAGCAGGTTATCAGTGACTGCCTTGGTTCTAGAAGCTCAGGCATGCAACATCAGAAAATCCTTCCTACTGTTGCTTCACTGGGTATAGTCTGAACGTATAGCTCATTGCATGTGTACCTGCACGTGAAGATCAGAGGCTCATTTCTTGAAGACACATTCTGGTCATGGAGCCAGCCCTCTGGAGATCTCTGTTGAGTTTTCATATTTCTATAAGGAACACTGACAATAGAATCTTCCATGTGGACACACCATGCTGAGCTGTACACACTGTATTTGATACATCGATCTAATGCCAGCAGCTCAGAGCACTCTCCTCAATGTTCAATTCACTTGCATTTTTCCCATTTCTGCACCCTTGAACAAAGCTGAAAATAAATCAGGGGGCTATCTGTTAGACCTGTTTCAATAGTGTGTATGACTTGAAAGATGAACGAGAATACACATTTCTCTTTCCCTATTAGAGTGCTAATTTATGCAAGTCGGTCTGCCTTTGTGTTCATCGATTTGACTCTTGCTGTCTCGTCCTCCTTACTCCATTAGGATCCTCGCTGACTTAACAATAATGCAAAGTCAGACAAAATTTGTACAGAGTTTTACATGCTCTTGCATCTACAGCCTATTTAAAAGTTTGCATAAGCAAGGCAGTGCAAAAAGAAATTGCAGGAGGCTTGAAGAAGTATTTCACTTCATCACATCAGGAAGAGAACCTCAGAGAGGATGAGAATACGTATTGCTAGAATTCCTCGTTTCCATTTCAAATAGTTATGTCTGAGCATTCGGATAGAACCCTGTGCTTCAGGCACACTGACATCAAAATAGAAGCACAATCTGAGATTACAGATTACAAAACCAGTAAGCACAGCTGCTATAAGCAGGCCAGAAACATCCTTCTCCAAATCTACTTGGCAACATGGTCAAACTTAGAAGTAAAATTTCTCTTACTGTGACTAAAAAGAAAAAAGTTTAACCTCAGAGGAATGATTTTCAGATAAAGTTTGCTATTTATTTGTTCCTCGTCTCAAATAATTCTTGATTTATTGCTTCACTTGAAGATATAAATATATACACCTACATAGTTTTAATGTCAAATAGCCTAAATGCTACCAGTTTATGGGTTCAAGAAAACAAATCTAATTTTAGTCTTGAAAACAATGACAAGAATATAAGATGGTTTAAGCTGCTGATCACAGAAGAAATGTATACAGAAGTTGCCATTATAAGACATGATTTTTTTAAACCCCAAAGCATATTTTAATCTACTTTGCACAGTGTGCACGTTAGCATGATAGTTTCACTCTGCCAGTTCATCAAGACCTCAGAAAGGAAGAAGGAAATGTGAGAGTCCAGCATCTGCTCTCAGTCTGCTCTGGGTGGCCCTGGAAGCAGGAATCCCACAGCGGAGAAGCCACAGATGCTCATGAGCCCGTGGAAGGGAGGCTTCCCGGCTTATTGAGCATTCTAGAAGTGCACAGGCAGGGATGTCTGACATGGGCAGAGGGACACCTGGCAGGCAGAGGTCAGCCACCTAGACTTCTCTAAGGAGGGTTGCCATACCTCAAGATGTCCAGGAACACTAATAGGCCTCCCTGGAACCACCTGGGAGGTATCAACAATAAAAAAAGTAGAAATTGGTGAGGAGAGAGCATTTTGTATTTAATCATTCCTGTGGCACCTGGCTGTTTGAGCGCATATGGTACGTTAAGTTTTCTAGTGTCTGGAGGTTATTAAAGAAGCCAGAGTTAATTAAAGGTATTTCAACTTTTAGACATCTCTGATAAACTTGAAAGGAACAAGTTTGGTTCTGGCAGGCAATGTAGCGAAAAGGTCAAGAGAAAGGGACCCACAGCCACCTGCCCTGCTTCAACTCTGGGATCTACTACTACTACGTAACCCTGAAATGTTCTACGGCCTCTCCACTGCTGGTTTCCTCTTCTATAACACTGCAATAACAATGATGTCTCACTCTTACAATACTCATTAGGGTTAACCATTTGATTGTGTTGATGAAAACTAAAAGGACTTGATATAGGGCTTGGCATATAGTAGGTGTCCAATAAATGTTAGTGATGAGAGGAGGTGCAGCTATATGACTGAGATAATTCAAAAGGTACTTTTGACAGCCACAAACAAAAAAAACATTAATTCTTAAAAAATAAGAACAAAAAGCCTGGGCATTATGACAGATGCCTGCAATCCTACTACCCTGGAGGCTACATACAGCAAGAGGATCTTGAGTTCAAGGACAGCCTAGGATACATGGCAAGACCCTCTCAGGAAGTGAGGGCAGAAAGAATGAAGGAAAGGGTGAGTCAGAGGGAACGGAGAGAGGGAGCAGCATGTGAGCAAGCACCCGAGATTCTAAAGGACGTTTACAAATGAAAATACCAACAATGACTGCCACGTACCTTGGAGCACAATTATAAAACATTTTTGTTCATGAAATCTGTAGAAGTAACTTTGTCTATTTAGACAAAAGGGTCTTTCAAAATAGCCCAGGCAGACCTCAAACTTGTTGTATAGCCCAGAATGGCCTGCAACTTGCGTATCTTCCTGCATCAGCCTCTCAAGTGCTAGGATTGAAAGTGTCTACCAGCATGTGTAGCCGAAAATGGGACTTCTAAGAGAAGTTTTATGTTTGTGTCTAAATGAAAGGGAGAATGCTGATTCACTTGAAGAGTTGCTTGTGTATTTACAAAGATAACATAGTCCTCGTTGGGGGGCGTATCATACACATATAAACAAAGAGGCAGAGTGATGCATTGCTTAAACGGTAGGATTTCCAGGACACAGAACATCTTTAAACAAATGCACTTTCCCAACCAAACATCTGTCCTTACACATGTATGGAGCCTGAATAGAAAGACAGAAATGCAGGACGAGAGAGCAGAAGACTACTGTGACTTCTAAATTCCACTCAGGTGGCCTCCAAAAACTATCTTCCTATTGCATTAGGATGTATAGCTTTCTGAAAGAAAATAAAAGGCTTGTTTGAATTTAAACATTAAAATTGCACTTTGCTAGAACAATGTACTTGATTGTGAAACTATATTTATGTCTCATCTCTGGTAATTGGCTAATTCATTGCAAGAAGTGTAGTGATAGCATTCTGTGTTTCAGGCATTGTTCCTGAGGGCAGAGAAACAAAAATGAATTAAGATACAGGAGTGGACAACCAGTGAGTTGCAGGAGAGACTTGCACAGAAAGAAAGAAAGCCTAAAGCAGGGAGATCATTAGGATGCTATTGCAATAGACAAGACAGGCATGCATACAAACACACATACACACACACAGTATACACACGTTTATGGGCACACACAGATACACACACAACTCACAGGCATGAATTGAGGATTTCTGCTCCCTGACATCTGCCCATAAACTATTCCCGTATGCATCTATTCAGTGGCTGTTTGTAGTGACCCTATGAAGGATATATGGCATTGCAGAAAGCTAGAAAGTAGGCTGAACACATTCTCTAGGCTTCTTGTGATTGCCTAGATATGAAGAAGGCTTAAACGGGGCATTTGTAGGATCAAAGAAAAAGACATGAACAAGAGAAAGGTTACAGGGAGGGAGAAACATCAGAGGAGGGTTGAAGATAATCCTCAATGTTTGTTCATTATTTTGGAGTTCTTATATATGACACGCTGAAAGAACAGTGGCTGGGCAATGAGAAGCCTGGGTTTAACACTGTTGGCCTTGTATAACCTGTAAATTTGGGCAAACCGTTTAATCTCTTAACTTATCACTTTTTAAATAAATGAAAAGGTGGCTATTGCAGCTTCAGTTTAAGTGGGGCTGCATGGGCCAGGGCTGCATCTCAGTTGTAAAGCGCTTGTCTGGCATATTCCAAGCCCTGGCCTCCATCCGCCGCCCCGCAAACGTAATAAGGAAATATAAATTTAAAAACGTCCTGGGGGATGGAGATGGCTCACTAGTTGGACTTCCAAAGGACCCAAGTTTGACTCACAGCATCCACATGACAGTTTACAACCATCTGAACCCTATTCCAGGAGATCCAACACCCTATTCTCTCCTTCTTGCCTCCAGAGAGCACCAGGCACCCATGTGGTACAGAGATATGCGTACATCGTTATCACCACCATCATCGTCGTCATCATCATCAAATAAAATATAAATGGGGTACATAAAGAACAGCTGGTATGTAACTGAATTCTTTCAACCAATAAATGGTAAAATTTACTTGCATACTGAGATAACTCTCAATTGCATTCCTGCGCTTGATTCATTACCACTGAACGAACCTTAGCTTTAAGGTAGTGCCGTGACTGTCTGACGGCCGCTATAGAAAGGTAAGACAAAACAAAATAAAACAAAACAAACAAAGACCTGGCAACAAGCCAGGCGTAACACACGCCTTTAACCCCAGCACTCAGGAGGCAGGGGCAGGAGGATCCCTGGGAATTCCAGGCCAGTCTGCTCTACATAGTGAGTTCCAGGACAGCCAGGAGTATGTACATACCCTGTCTGAATGCAACAACAGAAAAATCAAACCAAACACAAACATGGCAACAGGCCACACAAAGGACAAAGGATTCAACTTTTTCTGCACAGAAAGGGGCAGAACCAGGGACAAGTTAGGTGAAGGCGACTGATGAGAAGCAGTGGGGGACATGTGCAGTTACAGAGTGTCACCCTCCATGCCATTCCGGCTGCTCTCGGCATCCAGGACAAAGCCACACAAGAGAAGACGGCAAGCAGAGCGATTACAGCGCCTTCTCGACTGTCGCAGGCTCTCACGCTACCTGCAGTCCTTGAGGAGCCGTGCGGGCTTCACCACCCCCAAGTGAGTATGAATATGGGGTGTGCACCCGACGAAGATTATTTTGCACCTATCCGGCACCACTCAAGATGATGGGAGAAAAAGCATCTGCGTTACCCTCGCTGGACAAATAAACTTCTGTTCCAAAATCTTTCAGGAGATAATGAAATGCCGTAACTGGGTGGGCAATTTAAGATTCTGTCCCTCTCCCAAACTGTTGGCGATATTTAAACAGATGGAGGCCGTTGCTTTTATCCCTCCACCTTTGCTTCCGGGAAACGCCAACATAACTGCTCGGCTGTTTTGTGTGGCAGGCAGCTCCGCAGGTCCCAAAGGTGAGGCAAGCCTTGCCCTTTTAAGCTAGCTGTTGTTTTTGCCAATAAATAGAGATAATGGTGGCAAAGAAGCCTTGAACACTTCATATGCCTCCAATTCCATATTAAGGAGAGACTTAAGGCCGAATTGTGTTTGGCCAGCAACACTTTTTTTCCTTCCTTCCTTTCTTTTGACACTGGTCACTGAAACAAAATGGGTTTTAAAGCACTGTGGGATGTCTATATGTTTGCTTAGAATTCCAGGTTCTTTACTTCTCTAGATAACAGTAAAACATTTTACTACCTAGAAAAGTACTGAGTCAGCAAAGTCACAGGCCTAGAATTACGAAATGCTTCCTGGAATCCACCCTTCCCCGTCTCCTTCCTAACTCGCTAAGGTGATATTTTCTCCTTACCATGAGTTATAATTCACACCAAACATTTGTTGGAGCCTAATTCTTCAAAGTGTTGCTCAGTCAAACAAATGGCCGTTTCTACATTTTCTGCTAAACTTTTGTCTGTGGTTGATCAAAAACAAAAAACAAAAACAAAAACAACAAAACACTAGCTACGGAGCAGTAAAAGACAGACAGTGAAGGTCGGAGCACAGGGCAAACACGGTTCATCTCAACATTCCAACAGAGCACTCCTCATATCACACCAACTGCACTCCGTTTAGTGAGAGGCATGGGGGGTTTAGAATTCTAAAGTTATAAATATACAATATTGTTGAGGTCAGAAACCACTCAAACCAACAAGAACATGGGATTTATGTTTCTACATTGTGATTCAGAAGTAATGTTTTTAAAAACCAAAATAGTTTATCATTAGTCCCATTCATTAAGAGAACAGGAGTAAGGATTCTAGAGGAAACAGAGCTGCTTGGCCTTGGCATTTAATCCCTGAACATTGATCCCTTGGGAGGTCAGGAAACATCACACTACTTACTCATATAAAAACCGTGCATCTGAGCAAGACAGAAAAGGTTAAATATAGTTTTTGCGACTATTAAAAGTTTTTGACATCACTTTGTTATTCACTGATACTCATCGATAAACCCTCATTGATCACAGAGGAATCTTAATGTAGCCTCTTGTACAGTAATACCTATGTGTTCCAGCATCAAAGATCCATTTATTTCACAGGTGTAATTTGCCCACTTATCCCTGCTGGGATAATACTCCCGTTTAATTGCCCATAGAGCAACTGGATAAATCAGCTATGTTGATTTGTATTAGCAGTCTGTGTACATGTGTAGAGAAAAAAAAATCAAGATCGTTCAACTTAGAAACTACAAGGATTCAGAATACAGTATTTTCTCAACAAATCACAAATTAGCACATATTCCTAGATTTTGAAAAATGGAAAAAAACAAAGTTTGGATCCTCCAGGTAATCTGAATTATCTTGCTGTTATAGAGGTGGGAAGTAAATATTCTCAATCTGGGCTTATGAACTACAGATGGCTTATATATAAAGAGTGAATGATAATAAATGGGTAAGCAAATTATGAAGTAAACATACATTTCCCAAGCTTGGACACACTTAAGAACTGTCAGACTTACAAACCTGAAATTCAATGGAAAAAAAAATCAATCCTCTTTTTACTTGATGAACAATTCTACAATGAAAGTGAAATCTCTGTGCAAACTAATTAAAATCTTTCACATATTATATTTAAAGAGTCAATTTTTATTTGTAATTCCTATTAGTCCTTAGTTAACTGTAAGAATTACATTGCATACACACAAGATAATTCATGACCACAAACACATGCAAATACACAATGTCTTAAAAAAATTGGTAATTTAGAAAATGTTTTGACTAATATAAGTCTTATATTCAGAATAAATTTTATATCACTTGAACATGAACTATCTTACCTTATTCTAAGTGTAGCTCAAGATATCTAAGCCTGTACATGGGACTCTTTCTTCTGTTTCATATGTATGTCATTTTACATGAAAATACAGTTCCAGGAAGTGAGTTCCAGAAGAGCAAAGGTACAGAAACAAATCAAAAGCTATTTATAGGTAATTGATTTCATGAGTTTCAAAGTTATTGACTAGGTGATTTTAAAATGGCACTAGCAATGTAGCCTGCCAGCTTTCTACTTTTGCAATTTTCAATACATTGTGGTCTCAATTTAAAGTAAGCTATAATGTACAAACTCGAGCAGGCCCAAGGGTGAGAAAGGCAGACGCTGTAGCTTCAGGTGGGCGGAGCAGGGCAGCTGTTATTGACATGCTTGTTGCTAGGAGTCAAGTGTGCTCAAGGCCAACTGAGGCTAAGGGCCACAGGTGAGATCAGCAGAGGCCTAACCTGGCTAATTGTCTCCCCTGATTGTGGTGGGTTTGATTAGAATAGTCAGCTCTCAGCTGCCCTCAGGCAAGGATGCCAGTGGAGGTGGGGAAGAGCAGAGTGATGCAAGGTCACCCTTAACCCACTCTTCAAACATTAATGTTACAGACAGGAACAAAAGCAAATTATTGTCCTGATAATGAGCATGGGCATTTTCCTTCTTTTACTTTTCAGTTGCATTTACACAAAGTAAAGCAAATACTGATATTCGGGATCACTGAAAGTAAAAATTTATCTACATATTATAACTGGAAAAACACTGTAAATTCACTTCTGAGCAGCTAAAGTACCTTTTACTAAAAAACAATACATTTTTAAATAAGTTGTAAAGAAACCTTTTCTACTTCCTTTTCATGAAAATGTTAGAGAAAGTATGTTGAACTCATATCTTTATTTTGGGAATAAAGAATAAATATCCAGTTATCGAAAATGCTACATCAAACCCACCACAGTTCAATGCCAAGGCCACGCCTTAGGACCTTCTGCTCCTTTCCCTTCACCTTCATTCAGGCTGACATGACTTTCACATCTCAGGATTTATATTAACAATATCTTACCTTACTACTCCCCTGTGAAAATGTTTAAACCCAAAGATTTATGTTCCAAAATTCTTAATCTCTTAAAGGTGAAAATTTGGGGCGGTGTGTGTGTGTGTGTGAATTCAACATGTAAGAAGTAACATTATAATGCCCCTGAATAATATTTAAAAACAGCCCTCTTTGTTTGTTTATATATTCGTCATGTTTAGCACATTATACGCACTTGGGATGGAATAAGAAAATACATTGGAATGAGAATAATTTTGTAAATGTTTCATACATGTGATGTCTCAGATTTTCTTCCTAACGTGACTACAAGAACTCAGGCGAGCAGAGCAAGTGACTGGAGTACTAGAGGTCTGAAGAGCTCAGACTCAGCTCCGGGAAAAGAGATGCTTTTTGTCCACAGTGAAGTGTTTAAAACATTCGATAACGTTAAACACAGATTTCCATCTACCTGCCAGACTGCACAGCATCTCCGATGGTGCCTCCAAGTGTAACTGTCAGTCAGCTCGTGTCAAAACCTAATGTCTTTTCCATGGCCTTCCACATCTGGTCCCTGTCAGTGTCAACAGGGCTTGTTGGATGTGCTGTCGAGGCTAAAGATGACTTATATGCACAGACCCAACGATCTCAAGGCTCATTCCGGGGATGCGTTTCATCTGGTATGCTTGACATCAACACATGATTGACTGAAATTAAACAAAACTTTACATCCTGAAATCTGAGCGTTCACTTCTCCTCCACTCCCGCAGACAGGAATATGGTGAGTTAGTTCAGGGATTCACAGAAGACCATGTCAACAGTCTATTAATAAGCCTGGGGTGAGTAGAAGGCACATGAAACACCTCCGTGGTTTGACCTCTGACCTCTTTAAGCTGGCACATTTTTTAAATTCTTTGTGGGCTCAAGAATTACTAACAAGCCACACTGCAAATAGAAGTGTGGATATTGGGTATTCAAATGTGCCCAGGGTTTTCTTTGAAAATCTTTAGCTGAAGAGGACTGTATATAATGTATATAAGAGTTTTGAAAAGTGTGCTGTTTTTTTATCAAATAAATTACCTAAGTATTTTTTTATTGAATAAGAAATACTTTACTGTCTTTAATGTCTCTTATCATGCTAAGAAAACACACAGACATGTGTTTATAAAGCACCCCAATGTTTCTTTCCTGGGTGTTAAGGTCCTTGTTGCAAGCCGGTAATGGACAATTCTCTTCACTTTGCTCAGCTTGAACTCCTCTTTTTTCACAGGCATATGATGATCTGTAAAAACTAGCTTTGGTCCAGTCAGCATGAGCATATGTTCAGATAACTTTAATGCTCAGATTTCCCATCTGGGTGTAGCTACACCACGTTTTGAATGCTTCCTACAAATAGCACCATCCTCTATTTGGAAATGTTTCATGTTTATCTGCTGTCTGATTAACATACTTTTAGCTTTGACTGACATAATGCAATACCAAAGATATTAACTCCTCTGACTTGGAGGCTTTAATTGAAAATGATTTAACAAGGAGAGCTAAGCAAGGGTTGTTTAGGTAGGACACACATCAAGCTACAGTTAATTTAACCTAAATAACTAAAGGGCTATGCATATTTTTTTCCAGTGTGCTCTGAGCCATTTCCGCATCCCTGTCTGTGAGCATGCAGAAACTCGCTTAAGCATTGAAGAAAGAAAAAGAAGTAAGTAATGGTTGTTTAGTAATGTTGGGGCAGTGCACATCAGTTCTCAGTGAAGCCAGCTGTTCATGCAATGTCATCAATCCAAGCAGGCTTGTTCTAACATGCAAAGCACTGAGTCAAAGAGCTTCCCATCTAGGTAAAGGTGTGTAAAAAAGCCACCAGCACACATGCAAAATCCTTTCCGATCTTGCTAAGCCTCTGGGGGACTGAAAAAAACATCCTGTTTTAAGAAAAGATGTTTTGAAATCACTGGCTGCTGCAACTGTGCCAACAGTTGGGGGTGTATGTCTGTGGTCATGGAAGAAACCACGCCTGTCCCAGCAGATCTACTGAGTCTCTTTGCTGCTTGGTAGCAGTCAGGGGGCGAGTGGGTGGAAAGTGAGTTTCTGATGGGACTTGTCCCCCTTGTCCAAGATGGCCATGCAAGAAATTCAGGGGAAGAAACTTAACTCCATTTCCTATAAGAATAGATGCTATGCACATATTCAGAAGACTTCACAAGTATCTGCATGGCCCTGACGTTCATTTTGACTCAGAGCAGTGGTCCAGCTCTTGTCCACCATGCGTCATGCTCCCTGTGGATGTCTAGGCAGAAAGCAAATCAAACTTCGTGTGCTTTTCTGCCTGTAGCCACAGTCAGCAAAACCTCAACAGCCTCGGTGGCCCGCTCTTCAGCTGAACCCCTATCCGGTATTTTAACAGGCTTAATTAAGGTGTGAGAATTTGTTGTGCCAAATGTTGCTCGAAGAAACACAACTTTTATGATTTTTCTTCTTCATCACTGACTCGTCCTTGCATTAGCAGAGCACCCGAAAGAGGAGGGAGGACACAGCCAGTCTTCAGAGAAATAAACCAAACAACAACAACAACCCCAACCCCAACAGCGTCTTCAACGTAATTTGGAAGACCTATTTAGTTACCTTTATAAAAAGTTAACTTTAGGGAATATTTTGAGAAGGAGGGGAAGCAACAAACAGAACTCTCTGTGAACTTAGAACTGCTCAAAGAAGTCAATTTCAATGTGAAGAGTTGGGGTGGGCGGGGATAAGAGTCAGTGGGGACCTGCCACCACACCTGAAAACATGAGTTAGCGTCCCCCTTCAATTCCATACAATGACAGAAGAAAACCAACCCCCACGCGTTGTTTCCTGACTTCCACGGCCTCATCTTGGCATCCACGCTCCCCACCCCACATATAACACACTGACTTGTCACATATCTGACTTACAACATGTTCCCTTCACGTTTCTCAGTATGGAACTGGGGATGTTATTCCCATTTTGCAGATGACGCCTTCAAAAAGAAAAAAAAAAGCCAGGAACTTGTTCTGGTCAACAATTTTTCACCTTCTTCTAGTCCCGTGGTTCTCAATCTGTGTCTTGAACTCCCACAGGGGTCCCATTTCAGATAGTCTGCATATCAGATGTTTGTTTAAATTATAATTCACAACTGTAACAAAATTACAGTTATGAAGTAGCAATAAAATAATTTCATGGTCACGGTCACCACACATGGGGAAATTGTACTAAAGGGTCACAGCATTAGGACGGGTAAGAACCAATGCTCTAGTCACATGCTGCTCTATATACATGATGTTGCTTTGGATTATATTGTATTTGTCATTATAGTTATCTGCCAGGAGGCCAAGACCTAAACTTAATGCTTACTGAGGGTAAGCTATTTTTTTTCTTGTCAAAAAAGCAAAAGACTATTAAAAACGAGGAAATCATGATATTTGCAGGCAAATGGTGAGACCTGGAAACGATCATCCTGAGTGAGGTATCCCAAAAGCAGAAAGAAACACTTGGTATATACTCACTTATATAGACCTATAGGATAGGATGAACATGCTGAAATCTATACACCTAGGAAAGATAAGCAAGAAGGAGGACCCAGATTGGGATGATCGATCATCGGTTAGATGGACAAACGGGATGGACATTGAATGTAGGAGAAAACAAGCAACAGGACAGGAGCCTACCACAGAGGGCTCTGAAAGACTAACTAGCAATGAATCAAAGCAGATAATAAGACTCACAACCAAGCCTTAGGCAGAGTGCAGAGACTCTTACGAAAAAAGGGGGAGTTAGTAAGACTTGGCAAGGACAAGAGCTCCACAAAGACCAAATAGATCAGGGCACAGGGGTCTTCTATGAGACTGTTTCTCCAACCAAGGACCATGTATGATATAAATTAGAACCCCTGCTCGGATGTGTCTCATGATAGCTTAGTATCCAACTGGGTACCCTAGTAAGGGGAACAGACACTATTTCTGTCATGAACTCAATGGCTGGCATGTGGACCTTTCCCCTCCCCGACCCCCTGAGGGAGGAGCAGCCTAGCTAGATCCCAGAAGAGGACATTGCAGACAGCCCTGAAGAGACATGATAAGCTAGGGTCAGATGGAAGGTCCTCCCCTATCAGTGGACTTGGAGGGGGGCAGGGAGAAGATGAGGGAGGGATGGGGAGAGTGAGAGGGAATGAGGGAGGGGACTATGGCCAGGATACAAAGTATATAACCTGTGATTAATATAAAAATAAATAAATTACTTTAAAAAAGCAAAAGACTTATTTATTTTATGTATATGAGAGCTCTATCTGCATGTACACCTGCACACCAGAAGAGGACACCAGCTCTCATTCTAGATGGTTGTCAGCCACCATGTGGTTGCTGGGAATTGAACTCAGGACCTCTGGAAGAGCTGACAGTGCTCTAAACCTCTGAGCCATCTCTCCAGCTTAGCTATTCTTAATATGCTTGTTTCCCTCATCTTTTACATTTTTATAGGTAGTATTTCAGTGGCCTCATGTACTATTCTTCGTGAATAATTTGACTGATTATTCAAAAGCCTTTGCTGAGCTTTAACTGTGGGCCAGGTATCATGTGGAATAGTCAGGAAGTTATGATAAATAAGTTATAATTCTTATGCTCACAGAATTTGGCCACATCAAAGTGACAGAACGAAACATGAACCTACATTTTGAGGTATTAAAGTGGGAGCCTCAATATAGCTTTGGAAATAAGAAATGGTTTACAAGAGTCAAAGTTTGCACAAGCATTATCTTTCTTTAATTTTAGACATAAAGTTAACAGATGCATTCTAGGCGGGTAGACAGCAGCAGAGAAAAAAAAAGGCAGCGATGACAAGCCAAGTGCCTATGGAATGGACTACTAAAGCTTTCTTACAGGGACTGGCAATTGCAGCTCCAAGGGAATACTTTGTATGATGATTCTGCTCTGTAGAAGTGAGTATTAAAAAAACCTTACTATGGATCAGACTCAGGAGTTATTTGCTGAGATTTCAGGCAACACTACTCCTATTACTTCACAACACAAATTAAAACTCTTTTGTCTTTAAGTGATCCAGTCTGTCTATGAAAGAGCAAGCATTTTCGGAGATACTTTTTTCTATTGCTTTGTATTTTACGCAATAGAAATTTTAATCACCCATCATATTATCAAGGGAAAAACAGAGTAATTTAGTCTTTCTTTGTAAACTTCAGAGTTTTGCTAATATTTTAGAGAATGTATTCAAGCTCTTTCTCTTTTAATTTGATTCTCTACAAAGGATTTCTAAACACAATTCTTGATTTTTTTTATGTTGACAGTGAAATATCTTATTTCATAAATGCATACCTGACAACCCTTTGTTGTTTGACCTAAGAAGCATGTCTCCTTTCATATTACTTTGAAATTAAAAAGGTTTTAAGATATCAGTTGTAACCTTTTCTTTATTGCTCTGCAAAAAGAAAGAAAGAAAGAAAGAAAGAAAGAAAGAAAGAAAGAAAGAAAGAAAGAAAGAAAGAAAGAAAGAAAATAAGCAAGCAAGCAAGCAAGCAAGAAAAGGGTTCTAGGGATCGATGAAAAACCAGGACTACAAATAGAAGTTGGAGTGGAGAGGGTCTTGATCATTTATCACAGGACAATGTCAGACAGCTGAAAACCGTCACCTACAGGGGTGGACTCAGTCAAAGACCCCCAGATTTACGAACAACAGCACTTAGAGAAGAATCCTGAATCCCAGGACCCAGCTGAGGATGTTACCACCACGGTCACTATGAATGGAAGCTGAAGTCCTGGGGAGCTGGTGTTTTCTTTCTCTATAAAATCACGAGTGCAGAGAGCAGAGGGAAGATGGTCAGAATGGAGTTGTCTAGCAGTGACACCAGCAGAGGAAAAGGCAGGTGCAGTGACTCCTCAGCAGGGCGCCCTGCCTGGAACCCCCCTGGAAAGCATCACCTGAAAGCAGAGATTCAGAGAAGCTTGCTGTCTTGGTGGCCATGACTGTCTGCAGTCTCTAAAAGTTTGCCATGTTCAGACACATGTAACCATTGCATTTTCTATTCCTTCTTCTACATGCTCAGGAGCTGGCCAGACACAGAAATCTACATAATTAAAGAAGGACTAGTAGAATCAATCACAGGCTGGAGTGATCTGTCCTAGCAACCAGGTAGTTAACAGACTGGCTAACCACCCGAGAAAGATAAGAGCTAAAGAGTACCTAAGGGCTCAAAGAGCATCTGCTTTGTGATTCTGTTGACACCATCCTCAGATTGATGAGATAAGAATTATTATTTTTTTTAAAAAAAGATACTAAAACTGAATTTAAGAATTGGATCTTGCACCATGAAGCAAAGGATTATGGGCACCATGCATTTCTGCTTCGTGTCTTCTATTATTGCCTGCTGACGGTTTCTGCTCATAAGGGACCGTGAACTATCCATGAGTGCAAAATGGATACAGCACAAATTGATTCAGTAACATCACACAGACATGTATGAATAATGAGGTTTGGTTGCAGTCTGTCACACAGCAAGCATATCAGTGTAACTGATTTATTGAAAACTTGAGTGCGTAGAGCCTCATTCTTAGAGAAGATATCAGCTTTTTGCTATTTATTTATTTATTTATTTATTTATTTTTGGTAAAGCAACAAATTTGAACAAACTAATACCCTTTGTAATTTAAAATGTGCCAGATGAAACTGGCACACTGCTGACCTACTTCCAATATCTCAAATAAAAAAGGGGGGGGAGGCTAAATGACACCAACATTATCATAAAACTGAAAGGCTCATCAGAGATGCTAATCAATTTCAAATCCCCCCGAAGGAAAGCTGTGCTTCCCTATGGGTGCCTATGACAGTGAGAGAAATAGACTTGTTGAAATGAGGGGAAATGAGCCTGAGGACCCCTCCCCTCTTGAACAATATACTAGGATATGCAGCAGGAGAAACAAAAGGGCCTTTCACATTCACGTCATATGTGTCATACAAATATGGCAGGTGCAGCTGTTAAAAGGGGACCTCAGGCACAATGGTCTGGCATTTCTGAACTTGACCCCCCAGTCCTTTGAGTTCTCAGAGCAGTAGAAATCCAAAAGTCTTGTCATCTTCACATTTAAATAAAAAGAGGTAGAAATTAGAGTAGACGGAGACCACTAAAGCCTTTTGGATTTCAAGGTTCGCGGAGACCTTACATTTAAAAACAAAAGATTTTAATTTTATTTTTTTTTTAAAAAGATAGTTACATTATGAGAGAGATTAAAAGTCTTAGTTATCCTGTCCATAATTACAACATACAATTGTGACAATCTTCCTGTTATGCCAGCAGTAAGTAGACACTGTAGAAGAAGCTTGCCTAAGAACGCAAAGAATGCTATTCGGTTGGGTTTTCTCAGGATTTCAAGGTACCACTTAGAAAGTCACTGAGTTCAAGCTCCAAATAGCATCTTTGGGAATGCAGTCAATACACCCTGAAGAGAGGTCTCACATGTCAGGTATTAAATACAGAGAAAAGGACTCTACAGGTTGTAATCTAGGCAATAGAACAGAGAATAACCATTCCTCAGCTAAATAAACCAGAACAGCTTGCTGGGGCAGCATCGCTTCTGGAGGTCAGAAAGGGTTCCCTTCATACAGAACCATGAGCAATCCTGTCATCGCCCTTTTAAACAGAGTAGTATTTTAAATGTGAGTGAAGAAAATTAAGCCAATGTAGCACTAACTTGATTAGCCTATGTAATCAAGAATCAATTATTTAATATAAGCATTAAATAGTATTTTTAAAAAGCATCTGTAATTTATTCACTGGCCCTAGGGATATCTTTGGAATCAAAGACAGCTTAGCTGAGTTCTGAAGTTCTCACCAAATACTTGTGCATATTTTCAGAGCCTTAAGAGCCAACCAACACTCCCTGCTTCAGGCTACACATTAGCAGAATTCCAATGTGTCCTGCACAGGGCAACCTCTTGACCAATTCTTTCCTGGAAGTCTACAGAACGTTTCTTTTGTGGAGAATGTGGTTAGACTCTGAAGTCACTAAAATGCCAGGATACATATGCAAAGACACAGACAGACCAGACAAACAGACAGACAGACAGACACACACACACACACACACACACACAGACTGACTGCCCCCCCCCACAGATTCAAAGATGAAAATATCCAGCCAGATCCAAATGCAGAACATGTTACATGAGACCATGTTACCTAGAATTCCTGTTTTGTATTCCAGAACAAGCACACATCTCCAATAAGCAGCTCATTGGCATCAGTTAAAACCAAGCTTTTTTCTCTTCTTCCCAAAGACTCCCAAGCCCATTCTTTAGATTTATAGAGGCTTTATACTTCTGTTCTTATTGTGCTAAGATTCAAAACATTTATGAACCTGATACCCATTCATGGGAATATAGAGGAATACTTCATGAGGTACTGGAGAGAAAGCACAGCCGGCAGGTTGGCAGAAGACCTGGGCTCTATCACCTTTCCTGTCATCGACTTCCAGTGTTTCTCTGATTATGCCACAACCCAGAGAACTCTGCTTTCTCATCTATGAAGTGTGCTGAAATTAGACCACGAGACAGGCAGCAACTCTAATGCAGCAGATCCAAAACCATCCTTTAAAATATTTCTGAAGCTTTTATTTAGTGTGTATGAGTGTTTTGTCTTCATGCATGTCCGTGCACCAGATGCACAAATGGTGCCCACAAAGGCCAGAAGAAGGTGTTGGATCCCCTGGAAATAGTTAGAGATCATTGTTAGCCATCATGTAGGTGCTAGGAATCAAACCTGGATTCTCTAAGGAGTAGTCGGTGTTATTAACTGCTAAGCCGTCTCTCTAGCCCCAAATACTTTTAAAATACTTCAATTTGGTCTTTCTCTAACAAAATGAATGTCATATATTACTAAACTTAAAAAACACAAATTGTACATTTTAAATAATACACACCCTCTTTGTTTGCACACCCTCACTGTATTGTGAAATTTAATTATTATTCATCATTGTACTTTAAAATTCTAATTTTCTTCAAAGATAATTTAATTCTTATATTATCAGAAAAAACCAGAAATTTAAAATTAAACATTATTTTCCAATATGCTCCCTGTGAAATTGTGAGTTTGACAGTGAGTACAGGGATAATTTACTAAATGCACCACATCTGTGCACTTAGTCAAAACAATCGACATAAACACTTAAGAGAACAAATACATTTTAAAAATCTGTTAGAGGGATCAGAAGAATTCTGGTAAAGAAATCAATAGCCATGGGTTACAGATAAAACTTGCGTGAACTAAGTCAAGGGAACTAAAGCTAAGACCCATCTTATAATCAATGTGAAATTCATTAAGAGTGAGTTTTCATACATGCCTTTGTATTTCCTCTCTCTCCTTCCAGTGCTACAAACTTTGGTCGCTTGTAAAGGTGACCGAAGGCTGCCAACACTGACACAGAGGCATCGATACCTCCTGCGGGCTGTACCTGGGACTCATGTGTCATGGGATCAAGGTTTACTTAACACACATCCTGGCAAGCAAGCTAAAAACATTAAGAAAATAATTTCAAAGCTCAAAAGGGCTTTTAAGAAATTTTCATACCAACCTTTAAACAAGAAGTAATGCCTACAGAAGAAGATCATGGGAACATTATGGGAGGTGGGGGGTAAAAATGGCAAGGTGGTAAACTGTAATTAATATAAAAAATAAAAATTTCATTATAAAAAAATAAATAAAAATGGCAAGGTGTTAAGTTAGGCTTAATCATGCCTTAATCTCCTCTGCAACCCCTGGCGGGTTTGACTTCAGCCGCAACAAATGGAGCTATGAAGAAAGTTTGGAGATCCACTTCAAGAGTGGGCGTTTCCGTGACCTCTCACAACAGGGGGCCCCGCCACAGCTTCTGATAGGGTAACATGGACCATGTTGCCCCTAGCCAGAACAAACTAGAAAGCAAGAATGTACCTCACACAGCTTCCCAGCAGCACCTCTCACTGGAGGCGGTGAAAGGTTCATTTTCTGCACCGGCTTCCCACAATGCACTTCAATAATTCAGCCCTGCCAGGCCAGTATAGTTAAACCCACAGAGCAAAATGTTACTATGCGAATCCCAGGCAGGAGGAGGGTGACCCATAGGCTCAAACTAACCACCAGTCCCCAAGCCGCTAAGCCTTACTCATCACAGAGAAGGAACCCTAAAGGAAAACTGAATCTGGCAGACAAATCCATCATGGCCTGGGAGGATGAGTACTTGGACGCCATGGCTGCTGTTCCTGTTCCCCCTGCTGACGCCGGACACGCCCAAGGACTGTGTTCACAGCCATCCTAACTCTGGTTTTACTCTTTTCCTTTCTTCTTGAGCCCAGCACTGAGCTCACTCAGGAAATAGAGCCTATGGGTTTACACCTGTGAACCAAACTTTCCATTCTTGTGTGAGGGCTCTTAAAAACAAACAAACAAACAAACAAAAACTGAAGCAAAACAACCAACGGTGACAGCAAAGCTATAATTTCAAATGTGACCCAAATTATGACTTCCATTACCCAGACTTCACTTCCAAGTCCCTCCTGAGGCCATCTTTTCTAGTGTACTCTCCAAAATTTCCGCCTCTGAAGAAAAAGGCTGAAGGTCACCAAAGAGGGCCATGTAGCGTCATTTCCTCTTGCTCTCTAGATTTGTTCTGTCACAGCCTCTGTGGTACACGAGAAAAACTTATATGGACAACGGAGTCTTGTGCGGCTCCTACAGGGCAGAACACCAGGGTTCTACTTCTTTTCTCCAAAGACTCCATGTGAATCTTTGGCTTGGCTCACAGAGTATGAGCCAATCTGATACGAGAGCCAGGATGGTGATCATGACGTTCTAACAATTCCCAAGATCAAAATCCAACATGATTGAAAATAATCAAATAAATAGGGAGCTAAATAACGACTGAAGTTTCAACTAGCAAACCGATCACATCATGAGAACCACACTGAGGAACAGCGATGGAAGCAGCAGCAGAAAGCGTCTTCACTTTGAATGCATTTCTCTGGTGAATAAGGAAGAACAGGGGCAAGTATGGTGGTACCTGCCTGCAATCCTAGGGATGTGAGTTCAAGGCCAGCCTTGGCTATGTAAAAAGACTACATAGCAAAAACAAAACAAATTGGCTGGCAGGAAGCCTCCATGGATACAATTCTGCAGTTGAAGTGTAAGGACCAGAACACACATAAAAGGCAGGGGATGAGCTGCAGAGATGGCTCAGTGGTTAAGAGCACTGTCTGCTCTTCCAAAGGACCTGGGTTCAATCCCCAGTACCCACATGGCAGCTCACAACTGTCTGTACCAACAATTCCAAGGAATCTGATACCTTCACACTAATACACATAAAATATAATTAAATTTAAAAAAAAGCCAGGGGATATGGGATCCTGCCTATAACACCAGGGGAGACACAGAGACAGGCGATGTCTAGAGCAAACCTGCTAGATGAACTAGCACAATGAATGAGCACTCGCTTCAGTGAGAGACCCTTCCTTAATAATGTAATGAAGAACCCTGGAGGAAGACACCCAATGTTAACCTTTAGCTTAGATTTGCAAATGCATATGTATTCGTGCACACCACACATGCACACAGAAAAAAAGGGTGGGAACCCAAAGTAAATAAAAGGCAACAAAAAAAGATGTACATGGGAGGCAGAGGCAGGTGGATCTCTGAGTTCAAGGCCAACCTGGTATACAAAGCAAATCCTGGGCAGCCAAGGCTATACAGAGAAACCCTGTCTGGAAAAACAACAAATAAACAAAAACAAAAGATACACACAATCTGTACAAAAACAGGATCAAACATCTTAGATGAAAGGAAGGGTAACCCCAATGGATTCATCTACAACACAACTATTGTACCCAAGGTTTTTTTTTTTTTTTTTTTGAAAGAGAAGAAGAGTGAAGGAGCCAGAAGACTAAGAAATCTGCTATGAGACTGTGTCTCCTAGAAATTACAAAGAAGCTTCATCGAAGATATTTCACCTAAATGGCTGCTGAAACAGCATCACCAATAGGTATGCTAACATAGAAAGGAGAAAATCTCATGGGGTCCCAATCCTAGACAAAGAGCTATAAGCAACTAAGGAATTCTGGGAGCAGGAGAAAGTCTTCCCCAGAAAGGATCCCTATTTGGTTATTCAATACCAAGTAGTCAGCTCTAAAATCATATACTTGGAAGGAACACTAACGAACTCAGATTATTTTATATAGTTAAGTAAGCACTCACACACACACACACTCAAGACATATGTCTCACTATAATATATATAACTATAAATATATATATTTATGTATAAATAAGATATACATATATATTATATGTATATACAAAAGGCAGTGAATATGAGAAGGAGCAATGGGGGGCATGCGAAGGGTAGAGGGAGGAAGAAGAGAAAGGGGAAGCAATGTAACTATATGTTAATATTTTAAAAATTGAAGAAAAAAAAAGCTGGGCAGGGATGGCACACACCTTTAATCCCAGCACTTGGGAGGCAGAGACAGGCAGATCTCTGAGTTGGAGGTCAGCCTGGTCTACAGAGTGAGTTTCAGGACAGCCAGGGAAACCCTGTCTCAATAAAAACAAACAAACAAAAAGGACAAGGGGAAGGAATTAAGGCTTGATGATTTCTGGCCTGACAATGAATGTCCCCTGTGTTCTAAGTCACACACTCTTACCAAGAATGCCCAGCAATCAATCCTGCTGTGAAGCATGAATCAATACTTGGTCCTCATCTCTAACTTAGACAGGAAGATGTGGGGCACTAGGCTGCCAGGAACTTGCCTCACCCAGCGCTCAGACACAGAACTAAGACAGTTTCACAGTGCTTCTCATTGTAGCAGTTCACCTTTGCTAGAATTGTCTGCCACTGTGCTCCCAGAGCCTCATTGTGGATCTAGAAACAATGGACAGTCATAGATTGTGTTAAGCCATAATCTGTGTCAATGGTGTATTAAATGTTGAGTCAGCGCTATGCTTTGTAGAGATAATACTTTACCCTGCCTACATATTCTCAGCAGCCAGCTAGGCCGGGAGAAAGATAGCTCAGTAAGAACTGGAAACCAGGGCTGGGAAAGGTATAAACAATTTCTCTTTCAAATTCCATTTCATGTGTCCACACCTCAACAAGCTTCCTGTCTGCCTGTTTTAATGATTCATAGCTACGGGAACAAGGAAGGTGTCACTGTGCCAAATCTAGGCTAGCTGGAATGCTACCCCTCCCAGCTGGGTTGCATAAGGAATACTCTTGTGCCATCAGTTTACAGAATCTGATGATGTGGCCTTTGCTTTCGTGTTTCCTGCCCTAGCCTATGATGCTTGGTTTTCTATGCTCACACCATTCATTCGGTGTCTAGAAGAAGAGATAAGGTAGCATAAAAAGAGCCAATAGTAAGCTGGCGTGCTGAGTCTGGTAAGCAACAGAGAGCCTTTCACTATTCGGGGTAGGCTCAAAACCGTTGAGATTTGATGTCAAGTGTTGTAGAAAATGTGGTAGGTGAAGAAAGGGATGGAAGAGGAGCTGGCCTAAGCTAAAGGAAATCTGGAAGAAGACATTGCTTCTTTAAGCTAACTGGGCAGAGTGTAATGTTTGCTTTAAGTATTTCTCTGAAACTTTCCACAAGCTGATGTGTAGTCTGTGTTATTTGGTGGAACCTCAGTCCCCATACGATGGGAAAGCAATCTTCAGATGACTACTAAAAGGTTACAGAGTAATTTACATTTAAATAGGTAATTACTGAACAAAATCGAAATATAAATCTAAGGCAATGATTATAATGGTAGAATTTGAGAGAGTGTAACAAGTGGCGGGATTTTCTCAGCACCTACCAAATCTCATCCCTCAAGGCAGGATTTGCAAAGAGAACGGCCTATTGCTTTAGAACTACAGGTGCTATAAAGACACAACATTCGCGAGCAATAAATTATAACCATGAGATCATTCTTTTTCTGGTCCTTATTCACATACCCTCAGCATGGGGCTAACAGGTCTCCACACCTCTGTTCCACTGGCTGGTCTCTATTTTTGACCTATACACAGAAGGCATCGAAACCAGAGACTTGAGGGTTTTTTGGCAAGTTTTTATTCATGGCAAAATAACATTCTGGGAAGACTAAAAACCTTTTATGAACAGGACTGGAGAGATAGCTCAGAGGTTAAGGGCACCGGTGGCTCTTCCAGAGCACCTAGCTTCAATCCCAGTATTCATATCACATGGCAACTTTCAAACATCTATAACTCCAGTTCCAGGGGAGCCAATGACCTCTTCTGGCCTCTGAGGGCATTGGGCACATATGTGGTACACACACATACATGCAGGCAAACCACACATACACATAAAATAAACATCTTTAAAAAGAAAAACGTTTCTGTGAAGGGTTATGAGATGACCAGTGAGTGAATGTGTTTACCACCAAGCCTGACAACCTGATTCTTATGATTCTTATGACTCACAGTCCAAGGGAAAAAAAAAATCAGACTTCTATGTATGGTCACTGCATGTATACAATGCCATGTTGGAACTTGAATGTACATCCTAAATAAATAAATGTAATAATAAAAATTTAAGTTTCTACCAAAAAATATTAGGTAAAAATTATAAGTATCTATTTGAAATAAGTAAATCAGGCAAACTCTGACACAAGTGCTATGAGCAAGTAAGGGAAAAATCTGCAAATCACAACTAGACATCTTAGGCAGCTTTATTCGCCCATCTACATCAGTTAGCAGAGGTTCAGTGAAGCCAAGTGTAAGCTTCAGTCAGGCTCAGTAGAAACAGCCCAGGCTCAGGGCTGTGGCAACTAGTCCAGATGCAAGCAACTTCACAGTGGTGTCCTGCCCAGGCAGAAGCAAGAGAGACCAGGTCCCTCTATTCAAGTTCCTTTCCCTCGGCAAGGAAGATCACGAAGAACCATGCAGATATAAAATCAGCACTAGGATTTTATTTTTCAGTGAGTTCATAATCCTGTTACAGCTATAGGAATACAGCATTTAAGCCCAAACTTTCAAATGGAGTATATATTCTTCTCTTTTCATGATCTATTCATGCTTCATTTAACACTCAATACCACCCATGTCTTTGCAGAACTGATAGCATGAAAAGCCATAGGACTTCTCCTTTTTGTAAGCAGCATCATGTAAAATATGGTTTAAAGTGTGTCAAGAAATGTAGAATCACAATTTTTAAAAAGAAAGAGAAATCATGATGGCCCTTTGTTTTATCACAAAGAAAGTTTATCATCCTCTAAAAAAGAAATTATACTCCTAGCTTTAAACAGGCAAGACTCACATTGTCAAAATGCACATATTTTCTTGAAAACAGTCACCCTTAGGCAGGAAAGACAAAATTGCTTTTAATGACAGAACTTTTTCAACTGTATGAGGAGGGGGAAAGTGTTTACAAGAAACCAAGGGAATTAGTCACAAAGCAACACAAAATGAATGGTGTGGTGTCTCGCTGGTCAGTACAGAACGACACACTAAGCCCAGCTAGCCAATCGCTTAGAGGCCCATTCACCCTGGCAATGGTGCCTGGTGCCCTCTTTAACCACAGGCTACTGCTACTCTGGAAGTGTTTGTGAACTCTCCCAGGGAGGTCTAGAAATGCATCCCAAGGGTTCAAACCTTAGCATGTGGGGGAATCCGCCAGCTCCAAAAGCTCTTTTGTGTCAACTATACATTAAAACATACACCACTAAACTCAGTAATCAGTCTTCCCATAGTCTCCAGAAGGATCTATGGTTTACGTTTGATGTAGAAATAACCAGTTGAACAGTTTCTTTAAAAAAAAAAAATAGGTCAGACAGGTTATTTGGCATACAGCTGCTTAAGTAAATGACCTTTTTCAAAAGGAACAATCCTGAAATGTTGTCAAACCAGTCGGTGTGTTGATAAGAGTTTAGAATTTAATTACACACGGGTGGCTGAGAATCAGGCCGCTAGCATACTGGCTGAAGTCACAACATTCTGCTACTACCACCAGGACAGCTTAGCAAGACTCTGTGCTTAGCTTGGAATGCCCAGGATCCAGCAAATGGAGAGGGGAGGGGGTCTTGTTTAACATTATTGAGAATTTCAGTCTGGGAGCGGGTAACATAAGATGGCTCATTAGGAGAAGGCTTGACATGTAAGCCTGATGACCTGAGTTCAGTCCCTGGAATTCAGGTAGGAAGGAAGAGAAGCAATTCCACCAGGTTGTCCTCTGAACTCTAAACTGACATGACACACATACATTCATAAGCAAACTTTTTAAAACAAGAATTTCAATATGGTAGAAAAAGATTCTGACAAGGAATAGATGCTTCTGCCCGTGAGGAGGCAGAGGCTGAGCATCCTGGCGACCAGCTCTTAGGCTCCTGACTCCCATTCAGTCTTTCTTGCCTCGAGGAAGCTCCTTCTAAAGAAGTATCTAGAGGTGCTCATCCTAAAGACAAATGGAAATAGAGGCTCAAATGCCCCCAAACAGCACTCCCCTCCACAAATTTAAGCATGGAGGTAATTCTGGGCTTTCGCCTTTCTCTTGGTCATGGTCTATAACCACCATCATCGTTATTATAATCTTAAACAAAGACTTCCCCATATGTTTTCGTTTCCTGTTGTAGACTTAGACCAAGGGGTTGCTTGGCTGTTAATAAAAGGCAACCCAGTGTATTACAAAGGAAGAAATTAATTGTCATCTCAACGTCAAAGCCAACACGAGCCCACCACAGCCTGGCTGGCCTTACCACAGTGATGTCTTTCTTTTCCTGTTAATGCATCTTTCAGCACTCAAACAGGATGCTAGCTAAGAGAGAAAGTTACTGCCCTTTTCCTACCACAAGCACCAGAGTCCTTTCCACACCACAGGAATCCCTGCTACTCCCAGGGAAGGACGATGCATTGTGGCTTAACCTCAAAATGAAATGGTTGCACAATTCTGACATTTTTCTTTGATGTCATTCCCCTGCCTAGCAGAACCTGCACTACTGTCATCAGTGAGAATTGACCTCCCCTCCCCAAAGCTGGTCTCCCTCTTTATTTCCTCCCAGCTCTTCAGGCTTTCCCTGGACAAAAACTCAAGAGCCTCCCTGTCTTGTAAGGCCAATTCTGACTCATGCCTGACTCTGCCTGCCCTCTTGATTTAGATCACACATAGACACACACACACACACACACACACACACACACACACACACCAGAAAGAGAAGTCTTTGCACAAGTTCTTCCTTTGAGTTCTAGCATCATTCCCCGTCCTCTATTTGGAAACCTTAAATGATTCCCTTTGAGTTTAACAACTCTTTCTGGCAATGAAATATGAAGAGGTGATGATTTCTTCCAAATTAGGAAGACATTAACAATTAAGTGTTAATGTGAACGCCGTTAACAGTAATGCAATTATAACTGTATTCCACAAAGGGCAATAGGAAATAATTACTCTGATCCTCAAGTGAGAGTTGCAGGAGAATGAGATTCTCAATCTACAATTCATTAGGAGGGGCTTGAAGCCCAGACGCACACCTACTGCTGGAAAAGCAGAGCCTATTGTGACAACCAGCACCTTCAATGACAAAGCAGGTATGCACATTTAGTCTGATTTGACTCCTAAAAAAACAAAACAAAACAAAACAAACAAACAAACAAACAAAAACGGTTGCACGAGAGTCCTGGGACCACTAACTCAGTGCTCTTGGTATGGCCAGACAGCACTCCAAATAGAGCTTATCTGGATAGCCAGAGATGCCATTTTAAGCCTTCAAGCCAGACCAGAAGCAACCGATGCCCAACCACTGCACAGCTTCTGGGGATGATGAAGTGAATCCAAGGAAATGACTAATCTCCAATTACCATATGCATGTCAGCATGGAGACTTGACCAGAAAGACTGGGTAATTGCAAATGAGCCATTAATGCCTGTCTCAGTTTTATTTGATTAAAATTGGAGGACTAAACAGAGAAGTTGATAGGATCTGTCAATTGCAAGTGTTTTCTCCTAATGGTGCATAAATGGAAATCTGGCCTCTGAGTTCTACATCAATCCTGAGTTTCAGCAGTCCTTCAATAATCCATACTCTCTTGTCGCCTTTTGTGTGTTAAGAATTAACAGTGCTAATAATGGTGCAAACTTTTTAATAACTTCCCTTCTCTATAGTCTCTGACGGACTTATGTAAGTGAAGAATGGCAAAACAAAACCAGGAGAAAGATGCCCTTTCTCTCTCTCTCTCTCTTTTTTCCAACAAAGACTGGGTGTTTTCTGGTATTTTTCTTTGATGTTAGTTCCTGCCTATCAGAAACCGCTACTGTCATCAGTGTGAGTTGACCTCCCCTCCCCAAAGCTGGCCTCCCCCCCAGCTCTTCAGGCTTTCCCTGGACAAAACCTCAAGAGCCTCCCTGTCCTGTAAGGCCAATTCTGACTCATGTCTGACTCTGCCTGTACTCAAGATTTTGGTACCATAATCCAGAACTCTGCCCTGGTCTTCTTGCTATATATACTCCTACCTGTAGATCTCTGCTCATTTCCCCTTTGCTCTCAATCCCCTAATTCTGTTGTCTTCAAAAGATAGGTTTCTCTGAAAAGCTTTATCACCTTCCCATCTATCAACAACTCTTTACTGAATCACGTAGTACTGAGATTCTTAAAGTACAATTACCTAAATGTATGCAGTTATGGAAATAATGTTCTTACATTATATTAGAGTCCTAATTTTATTATATAGCCATTGGAATTGACAAGAGCCATATCTCTTATCTTCTTTTCATATTTAATTTTGGAGCACATAGTCTACACATTCAAGCTAGCCATTTGAGGACAAAAATGTCAGTCCTCTGACTGGAAAGGAACAACTGGTCTACTTGTACCTTAATATACTTTATATTATGGATACAAGTTTTGGATAGGGTGGGTAGAGCCTTACTGCCCAGTGATGCTCACATATACTATAATGAATCATGACAGCACATCTTCCATGGGAAAGTTCATTAAAGATATATTTAGTGGTCAGAGGTAACCAATAAAAACCTCCCACCTAGACTCTGACAGATGTGAGCCAGGATCAAAGAAAGAAAATATCAGAATTTGCTAACAAATGGATTTCTGTTGAAGGAAAGAGACAAAAAAGGAAACATCTTTTTCCTGTTTTCAGTTTATCATTGTTCTTGTGAACAGGCATGTCTACGAGATAGTATAGAAACTAATTTTAAAAATTAAAGAATTGAGTATTCTCCATTATTTAACATTATACATGCAGAGAATAATGAAGTCATTGATATCAGAGCACAGTAGTTCTTACATGTAACTGGAAACTTCTTTTATTGTTTTTTTCAACATTTAATAAATGATATCTGTGTCCACATATTTTAGAAATAACCACTATATGATATTCTTTAAGAGAATCAAAATAGCCTTAAGTCTGGGCTGACATATAGAAGTTTTGAAAACTGTACAAAATGTTGCAGGTAGTCACAGAATATGCACAGACCTAGGCACAAAATGAAGCATACAAGATGTAAAATGTAATTAGATAGTTTTATTGCAGAGAAGTTTTTAGGAGTAAATGTGAATTTGTTTTTTAGTTTTTGTATGTTGTGCCAGAGTCTCATGTAGCCCAGGCTGCCTCCTACCTACCCCAATTCATGAGTGTTAGGATGACACATATGTAAACCAGGCCAGTTTAAACATAGGTGAGGATGAAATAAAAACGCAGTGTCTTCTTAATACTTGGAGACTGCTTTCATGATGGCAACCAGACACCGTGCAGAGGTGACGAGGGAAAACAGGACTGTTTTGTGCTATGGTTATTATAATTCATTTATTTTTAAAAATGTCTGTGTTTATAATTAGGCAGATCTATGCAAATACTTATGTTAGTATCAGTTTGGATAGAAAATGGTTAACATTTCAACCAACGAAAACCAATTTCCAGTAAAGTTCTCTTGAAACTTCTCAGAACTTATAGAAGAACTTGAACTAACTTGTACATTCCTGACTGCCTATTAGCAACCGTCACTCCACAGCTTTCATATTAAAAGCATGGGCACTTGAAGACTTTAGTCTTTAATAAACTGTGCCCAGAGGACATTAGTAAGCAGCATGCATCAGGTGACAGGACAGTGCTTCTTGAGACAGAGAGACTTGTCAGACAGTGCAACAGGATCCCACAGACCTGTCTCAATCAACTTAATTAGGGACATCTGCAGCACAAGGCTCTAGCTCTGGCAGCTTATTTGCACCAAAAAAGGTACAACTCACATGGGACGCAGGAGAGCTAGAATGACAAGTAGATAGTAATCAGCAACATGAGTCGGCTCAGTCATCTGAGAATACTCAAGGTTGAAATAAAGCTGTAGGGCTCAGGGACACAAATGTCCGAATGTGGAGCTGATGAAAAGGCTGAAGGGTATTTGAACAAACCTTTGATATGCTTAGCCCCTGCAGGAATCTCAACACTGTAATGGAGCCCCCCCTCCCCCAAGCACCTGCTTGAACTCTTCAGTCATCTGCCCCGTACCTCCCCATACCTCCCCAGTATGCTCTCACTTATTCCAAAGACCCCATCAGTGTTTCTCTCCAAACAACTCTGCCCTCTTCCAAGATGTTGTTCCTGATGGAAATCTAGTCCTGGAAGTTGTAACCTTTGTACCGCTGACATTGTTTGAAACCTTGCCTCTGGAACTTACGCCCCACACAACACAAATCAAGGCTCTTGAAAGCCACACCGCCCTCACACTTTGCATTTCAGGCCTGGGCTTTAGCAGCCTGCCTCTACTACTTTGTTTGTTTGTCTGTTTTTTTGTTTACCTTCCTTGTTGATGGCAATCTGAAGTTCACTGAAGATGAAAGCAGACAACTTCTTACTGATTTGGCTTTGTGTGCCTCCACACACCAAAAAAAAGCTAGGTATCTTCACCGACTAGGACCAGGCTGTTTTCTCTAGATTATTACTAGGGACACTGCCTTGTCTTAAAGTTAGGTAAGAAGACTGACAGCAGTAAGCCCAAGGAACTGTGACTATGACACACTCAATTCTCAAAACATAACTAAAATGAAAATACTCTAGTTGTGCTAGCTAGTTTTACATCAACCTGACACAAGCCAGAGTCATCTGAGAGGAGGGTACCTCATTTGAGATAATGCCTTCAAATGCCTCCAAAGCATTTTTTTTTAATTGGAGATTGATGGACAGGGGTCTAGACTACTGTGGGTAGACCCTATGCTGATAGACCTGGGTTGTATAACAGAAAGCAGGCTGAGCAATCCAAGGGGGAGCCAGCCAGTGAGCAGCACCCTCCATGACCTCTGCATCAGCTCCTGACTCCAGGTTCCCGCCCTGCTTGAGTTCCTCCATGGGCTTCTTCAAAAGATGCTTTCCTCTCCAAGTTGCTTTTCATCATGTTGTTTGATCACAGCGATAGTAACCCTAGCTAAGACAGAAATCCTAATACTCTACAATCAGGAAAGGAAGGGAATGAGTCTCAAACCAAGACAAATTTTTCCAAGCCCCATAGTGTGTTCTAATCCAAAATTATACTTTATACACAAATGAATTTTTTATTTGACTTTAGCCATCGACATAGTCACTAAGCCACCACGGTTTAGATCTAGGTTAAACACTGTAAACTGGTGGCCTATGAGCCACCTTAGATCTGTATGTAAGCTTAATCCAAGCAACGTCATCTTAAACAATCTCCCTGCCTCTGTCAATGCTAGAGTGAAAGGCTTGAGCCACCACGCCTGGCCGCCGGTGTGTATGTGTGTCTGTGTTTACAGAGGGTTTTCATAAGATGATCAGTGAATTCCTGATGGGGGGACTTAGTTAACATTGTCTCTTCCAGAGGTCATGGGTAAAGTGGCTATAAGTCTTGAAGGTGGCATCACAGGTAGTTGTCTTGGTGAAGCTGTCTGGGGTGGCAGGGTACCTCCTGGCTGATGTGTAGCAGTTATTAATACTAGTCGCCAAGCAGCTTCTCAAGCACAGGAGCCAAATGATTCCTGTGCCTCCATGGGCAGGGAAGAGGTACCTCAGTACAGACTCACAGTGACCTGTCACCTTCTATGGAAGAGTGTGAGCTAGCCAATCTTGTTCTCCGAGTAGCCTTTCTACACAGAAACAATAGAAAGCTTGGCAAGATACTTTTAGGAATTTCCTCTAAGTTCCTGTAAGAGAGTTCCTATAAAGTAGACTTCTCTACCTTGCCTTGAAACATTAGAATCTGGGATAGCACTGGCCCCATGCTTCCCTACGTGGAAATTATCTGCCGGACAGAAGAACAATTTCCTCTCTGCACCATCATCTCTCACCCAGTTTGTAGACATACTTGCTTTTCTTGCTTAGTGATTATTACATATGTTGCTTTTGCACGGGAGTGTGCAAGCCTTGAAAAGAACTCCAGTCTTTGCCACTTCTCAGAGTTTTCAAGGACATCAGAATTTTTTACAGATTGTCTTTCACTTTAAGAAATAGTCGTCAACACAAAACAGCACAAAATAGAGTTTTCAAGAATCTCAGACAAGAATGAATTTCAATTCTGTATATCAAATTTTCCCAGAGGATCAGAAACCTTTGTTGAGTTTTCTTCCAAGCAAGACTGATACAACACAGGGAAGTACTGCCATGCAACCATGCATCTCTGCATTGGCAATGAGGAACAGTTCAATTGCAATCCAATTGCAATTGCAATTCTACAGCATCCTGGGTGGCTTTAGCTTGTGGGGAGAACAGATCTTTACCCCACCAAGTGTGAAGGTGTCAGGCCAGTTGGTGTCAAGTCCTGACACATATGAGGAACAACTTAAATCTACATTGGAATGTTAATTATGGACATTAGTCCACTGTGCTCCAGAATGATGCTGGCTGGCCTGCCAGACATAAGGTACCAGGAGAAGCATGGCTACTCAATACTATCTCGAGCGAAAGGACAAATTACAATGCCTCTTACCTATGAAGGCACCCATCATTCAAGTGTCAGTATATTTGCATCAAATCAGCATCTAATAGAACAGTTTCTGTCTCACTAGACAGTGTTGGTGCAACCTGATATTACTTCTTCCTTTTGTACATGGTAGGACTGTGCCTTGCTCAATAAACTACTGCGTTAAGATATTACCTGACTGGGAAGTGATTGCTAGTGAGTGGCATCCTCAAGTTACAGCCTGCGGCAGTTATAACGCCCTTTCTGATGAGCAAATGTGACACGGCAGACAGTGAATAAATGTTCCCTTTGTAAGTTGCACAGTATCGGATGTTAATAATTAATTTCTCTTTGTGGATTAGCACTCATAGGCTTTACAAACTGGTTCGGGTGGAACCTCACTCCGCTCTGGTGAGGGGGCTAATCATTTCATATGCTTCACACTTCCCGGCTATCAGTATCGCTGACCTTTAAGAGATAAGTGTGAAACGGCAGATGGTTTATAGTACTCGGTGCTGTCCTGTGACAATTTAGAATAAGAAACCACATTAGGATTTTCATGGGGGAATGGAGGACGGTGTGATCTTTCCAAGAAATTCAAGAGGAACAAAATGCCACCGCTGTCCACCAACGATTTGGTGAGGATCCTGGGAGAAAAAAATGTCAAGAGAGCCTAAGGCTGTCAGTGGTACAGTATTTTCAAAGTGGCTTAAAGCTATTTTTAATCTGCCGCATTGATAAAAGGAGAATGGAACCTGGAAAAAAAACTGTATAATTTTAAGGGCTGATCAAGGACTACATCAGTGCTTCTATAACCTCGCATAAGACTTGTGCATCATAACACAGACCTGGCTCGGGTATACACAATCTGATTAAATATTTCTCAGGAGAGCTGACCCATTTGTGCCATGCCAAAAAGAGACCCCTTAGAATCAGTCTTCTTCAGACTATCCTCCTTTAGAGTTGTGAAATGTACAGGCTGAATGCTTTCTGGAGCAATGGGATGCTTATAATTAATACTTTCCAGATCCTTAAAAAACTGTCGAATGTCAAAATCTTTTTACAAAAGTGAGTTTCAAACTGTGTTCACGTTCTTTACAGCCTGGTGCCTTTTGAGACGGTACAGTTGGAAAAATCAATAAAACATGAGATGGAAGATGCCAGCGTGCCTTGAGAGCTTTGAAAGAAGCAGGCTAGAGTGCGGAGCAGAGCTCCTAATACTAAGAATGGAAGTATGCAAACCTTTCCAAGTCTGTATCTTCATAGCCCCCTCATGAAGCACCAATCCAGAACTGTTTTACTGATAAACAAAGCTATCAACTGGCTTCTTTGGGGCTTCAAGACAAATCATTCTGTTGCTGCTCTGTTCCCCACCCCCACTTCTGGCTTAATTAACTATAAAGTAAATGAAAACGACCAGTTCAACAAGAACATCGGAGGAGAATTTGAGGGAAAACACTTCATTACCTTTCAATCAAGTACAATTCCCAGAAATTTCAGGTTCAGGAGTCTGTGCTTCTAATTCCCCACAGAAATGCTTTGCATTTGCTCTACTTATCTGCCTGCAAGATGTTTATTTTCAAACACATCCACATATAGGCATTTCGCTGTGCTATATAACAGAAATATATTATTTTCATGTTTGTTATCCTGATGCTAAGAAATGACTCAGTTTATAAATAAGAACCAGACACAAAGTAATTATTAGAATTTACAATCTAAAAACAAACAATTACTCCAACGGGGCAGGAGAGTTCAACTAGTAAAGTGCTAGCCTTGCAAGCATGAGGACTTGAGTTCGATCCCCAGAACCCACTTAAAAATGTGAATCCAAGCATCATACATGTGTAATCCAAGCCTTGGGAGGTGGATATATAAGGATCCCTGAGACTCACTAACCCATCTAGACGAATTGGTCAGCGCTGGGTCAGTGATGTTCCTGTCTCAAAGGGAGTGAGAGGTGTTTCCCAGGACAACACCCAAACAAACACACACAGAGACCCCATCTACCCACCCACCCATACATTCTTCTCCTTCTAGATTATACTATGTGACTATGAAAGGGCAGGAAAAAACATGAAGGACGAAGGGCTCTGTATCAGGCATTGTCATGAACTGCTCTAGAACACAGTCTATATTGAATGCATCTTTAAAAGAATCTCTGGTAGTTACTCTGGTTACATTTCAGCTGTCTTTGGTTTATCAGCTACCTCTTGGGCATACACTTTACAAATATTTTCTTTCCCTAAGTAGTTTTTTCTTGGGTGGACCTGATAGTATTAGTCAAGCCGCTGGTACAAGGTGTGTCCAGGCATAGCCAGGCCGTTCTCCGGCTTTCCACATGCCCTGTTGCCTTTGCACGGCGTGGCTTGTGTATGACTAATCTAGGCCACTGAATACAAACGATAATTTCTAAACTGGGTAAAAGTACAGAGCTTTGGGCTGGAGAGATGGCTTCGTGGTTATGGGCACTCTCTGCCCTTCCAGAGAACCTGGGTTCAATTTCCAGCACCCACAGCAGCTCACAAGCGTCCATAACTCCAGTTGCAGGGGATCCGAGACCCTCACACAGACACACATGCAGGTGAGACACCAATGCACATAGAATAAAAACAAATCCAAAAAGAATAAATACAACAATAAAAAAGTGTAGAGCTTTAAGCATACTGTAGTTTATTTGCTAAATTATGCAAAGTAGCATTCTTCTAAATCAAACACATACCTATTCTAAGGAGAGTCCCCTTGGTTCTAACGCTCGCTTTAACAAGCCATCAATCAGAGGCTGATATTTAGAGGTAGCATAGCTGATTAGTAGCAGTGGGATTTCTGGCCATTTTTAGTGATAACTGCTTAAAACACAGGAGCAGCTTTTCAAGGCCCTCGAAAGGAAAAAGACTGACAAAAACCCCTGACAGTTCCGTGATGCTGTGATGGAAGGACCACTCATTGTGCCACACCTGATAATCCACACGTGCCTCATCACACAGCTGTTTGTGTTACACCCTGTTGCCGCAGACGCTCCCAGCTTCTGCTCCAGATCCAGCAATTAACATACACACCAAGCACAGTGGCCGTCATTTATGGAGTGGAGGAGGCGTGCAGGAGATGTGCAGACTGGAAGACCCCCCTCAGCATTATTCAGGAATGTTTAGTTGCTCGCTCAAATTCATCACTAACAAAGGGCCTATTTCCCAAAGGTTTGAGCTATGTAATTAGCAGCAACAAACACTGCCCCAAATCAGGTCAACCTGTGGGATTAGCTACAAAGGTTTTGTAAATTTCAGAAGATATCTACACAGATGTCAGGAAAACACACATGCACACAAACACCCAGCACAGCATAATGGATGCAGCCACAGCCATTAAGTAGTTTTGAATTTGTGAGACTCAGACAACCAATATGTTTTATGGGGGAGTCATAAAAGTCAGATAGGAAAAAAAAATATATAGCAAGAAAGTTGCAAACTTCCAGAGAGGGTGTAAAAATGCAGGAAAGTGGCAGGGGTAGGGGAAGAAACACACAAACTGGAGCTCATCAGTCTTGATAAATAAGACAGGGTCATCTGAGTTTACTTCTGGACCCAACAGAAGTCCCTTAGTATCTAATTATTTTGTAGAAGGATTGAATTTCCGCATGCTCCTATTTACTGTTGTCATTAGATCATTCATGCTTCTTTAGTCCGCTTTCAAAAATGAAACTTTCATTTTATTTATGGAAGTTTTCAGACTTCTCCAAGGCTGCTCCAAAAACATAAAATTAAGCGATGCTAACCTCTGCGTCACAAAAACAGGCTTAGACCCAGAGAGCCACAAATACATGTCAGCACTGCAACATGATGAAAAGGCTCAAATCCGAGAAAGGAATTTTAATTTGTGTTAAAAGAATAATTTGTAAGTGATTGGATCCAGAATGGCATTACATACAGTTAAACATTAAGGCTAGTGACCTCGTCTTGACAAATCACCCATTTGCTTAGATTTGTTCATAGCTGGTAAACAACACTGTTTTCTTCTCCTGGTGATTATTAGGATTTTAAAAGCAGTTTGGCAATTTTCAATTCAGAAGTCAAAATATTGTCTTGGTTGCCAATAAAAATAATTAATAAAAAAAACCTTTAGCCCAAGGGTACATATGCAAGCAAACGAATGGTAATGGATTATAAAAGTGCACTTCCTTCTACATCTGGTGCTAATTAAAATCTGATCAGAGTAATAATTGAGCAGTGCCCAGGCTAGCCTCAATTCTTCATGTCAGGTTTCAATTGTTTGACACAAAAGCACTGACCTCAATAAATGAAAACACATTAAAAAATCTAAATTATAGCTGTCCTTATCCAGGCCAACAAGTGATTTACTGTCGCTATGGGTTTTGAAGTTGCATGAGACAGAAAAGTTTTCTAGGGAGTTCTGAGTGCCACTTCTGCAAGAGGGAAAGATCTGAGACTTTCACTCAGAGGCACTCATTCATCAGATACAAATACAAAACCAAATTCCTTCCCTACCAAAACCCTAACTGAAAGGAGAGACTAGGGCGGTTCCCAACTGAGTTGTGCATGTGTGCGCGCCAGGCCTGCTGTTAAGCTTTACAGGTTCTAAGTCTTTGTAGGACCCGGAGCGTTTGCCTCACCTAATACATAATGGCATTGACTCCACAGCCCTCAGCCTTATTTTATCACTTTATTAACGTAAGGGGTAAAGAAGAATGCCTGCTTCTACCAGCTTTTACTGGAAAAGGCAAAAGACTATATACACAAACACACACGTATATATGCATATATACGTTCAAAGTGTTTTGCTTTTAACCAAAAAATCTACTACTACATTGATAAAACCATTTAAAGAAATACACACTCATTCTTGAATTGAAGGGTTTGTTGCCCACAAAACCATGTGTTCCTAGAACCATTGACACATGTTATCTACTCAGTGTTTACTGTTTCTATTTAAAATCAAAGTCAGAAGCACTATTTGTAAAACACTACATCTTGCCTCATGAATGGATTCAGGACAGAAACAAGAAATACTATCAGCTACAACATATAAGAAAATAATAATAATAATAAATCCGTTTTGTAAAACTGTGATGTACAAAGCTCTTGTAAAAACTCTTTTCAGACCCTATAGAAATCAAGACTAATGGCACAGGGTTGGGTTGGTCCCTCAAAGGAGTCTAGTGGAAAGGGGTAGCTGTTCCATATCAACTATGTCAGTGCATGACTTCCTATGGTAACTTGAACTAAAGGCAAATGAAACTTTTAGTAAGAGCATCACAGACATCTTCTCAAAAGAGGCCACAGTGTAAGCAGAACCATGACAATGGGAAGACATGGTTTGGATAGAATTAGACAGAGTGGGAAGGTAAGCTGAGACATACAAAAGGGGCAGAGGTAAAGGGGGCGCTGGATGCTATACCCCGGGAACCTCCCTGACTTTTCATGATGCTCTAAAAAATAACAGCACAAGGCCAAGTAACTACAGACTACACCTTCTGAATCGGTGAGCCTGAATGAATAATTCCTCCCTTAAAGTGCATCCCTTAGGTGTTCAGTCACAGCTAAGCAAAAGTAATTAAGACAAATGGTCTCATTACCACTGAGTTCTAAGCCTTCGAAATCCATCCCTTTCATAATAATAGATACATAAGTCGTAGACAGATGTGCCCTCACTATTATTATTATTATTATTATTGTTGCTTAATTCAAGTAAACATACTTACAAAATAAAAGTTTATTCTTGGCTTGTCCTCTGCCCAGAAAGTACTCAATTTTAGGAGAAAGGAGAGGGTGGACCAGTCTCTTGTAGAACTAGATAAGGAGAAGTCACACGTGCACAGGGTTCTAGCCTCACTCTTGGTCTTCCAAGCCTCCTTTCAGGAAAGGCCAAAGAAACCTTGGGAAACAAATAAAGCCTGCATATCTGATGTGTGGCCTTGTTGCCTTGGTAGCTGCCAGAGTCTCTGAGCAGCAGCAGGATTTCCTGTGGGCCTTGTCATGACATCATTTGGGCAATGTAGCCTGTGGCAGCAGAAATGAAGCTGATATTTATACAAGGTATTAAAGGAAGGCCATCTCATGCCAGACTGAAGATGACAAAATGTCAGCCACAGTCTCATGACAGGCTTCAGTCTCCCTTTGTAACCTCTTTCTTTTTTGTCTAACATATAATATAGCCATATATTTATGTACATATATGTGTGTACACACACATAGACACACAACACTAACAGAAAAATAAATTGAAAAGAGCATCGAGGCAGAGTGTATTTCATGCACCAGTGCCAATGTTTCATATCTCATGAACCTCGGGAAAACAATTCGTAGAACTAATTAGTTTACAGTGTTTAAGCAGCTTGTTCTTCGTTTTTAATCTTCTTTATGTAATGCTGTGAACAAAGCCATATTATCTTCTGATTTTTTTATACAGTTTAACAAATATAATCTCCCTTTTCTTCCCAGAGATTACTTCATTTAGACATCAAACTATGTTGTTGTTGTTGTGCTCCGCCACCCAAAACCCCTTGGGGAGAAAGGATAGAAATAAATTGACATCTATTCGCCTAGGTCTAGCAGATCCACCTAGGCCCTAATCCTCTTTGTTGTCATGGAATCCACCTGGCTTAATTATAGTTACAGTTTTTCAGCTATACCACACAGCATGTAGGTTTTTTTCCTGAACTGTTCACATCTTCCTGAATCCCAGCTATAAGTCACACCTTGGCTGCTGTCTCCTTTTCAGAATCTGTGTCACAGGGTACTCCCGCCTGACACGCAGCATTAGGCTCTGTGAGAAGACAGTCCTGATAGATCTCCCCTCAGGTCTAAGAACATGATTTAAGAGAATCCATGACAAAGTCCAACTGATCAGAAATGGAGACAGGTGTGCACAGGTTAGAAGCCAGGCAAGGAAGAAAGAAAACACACTCAGGAAGTTTTATATTAAAATACAGCTCTCATACATGACTCGTAAGATATAATGAATGGTCCTTTCTCTTGCTTTCATATCCTGCATGGGCACTTAACTGCTAAATTATCATAATGCCAATTTACATGATTTTGGCATATCAAAACTATAAAGGCTTAGGTTTTTGTATTTAACTATGGACACGCGTGTATTTACTGACACCCATGGAGGCCAGCAGGGTCCGATCCCTTCGGAGGTGGACTTAGAGGGCTTTGCAAGTCATGTGATGTGTGCTGGGAACTGAGGTCCTCTGTAAAAGCAACCTGTAATCTTAATTGCTGAGCCATCTCCTTAGCCCCATATATTAAAAATTTAGACAACTGAAATCCAAGACTCCTCAAAGCTAGTGTTGGAATAATTATATTCCCCTTGAAGGTGTTATCCACACGAAAAAACTACTCACGCCACCAAGAGTTTGAGACCATTGTCCCCAAGAGAAACCTCTTTCAGGTGGCAGAAACCCTGCCTCAGACTTTCATTTATAAGTCTGAATCCACACTATTAGAGAAATTTTATAGTCTTGGTAAAACGCAGTACTCAGGGCAAATTTTCATTTTGCTTGCTTGAAAACTGTTGGCGGTCCCGTGGTAGCTATCTACCTTAAAGTTCACTCTGTCCTTAATTGTCAAACAGATTCATAGTAACTCCCAATTAGTGCAGAACAGGAAACACAGCTGCGACTGTGGCGCCCCCTCAGCAGCTCCCTCAAGCTGTGGAGCCCCTCTCCTCTCCCAAGGTCAATGGTTGCCGGTCTTCAGAGAATTATGGAGTGGCTGCCCACAGCGAGGGAGGCCTCCTGCCTCTGCAAACCTTTGCTCTTCACTGATGGAGTCAGCTGAAGAAGGGAGCTCCCAGGTTCCGGCAATAAGGAGAAACAAAGTCCTTGCTACATAGCCTCTAAGTTATGTAGGGGATCCAATTCAGGGCTCCTGTGGAAGCTTTAACTGGAACTACAGCAACAGCATTTAGTGTGCAGTTACTGGAAAGATGGGCAAGCCAGTGTGGCTACAGAGGCTCCTCAGAGTTCTCAGTTTAAGAGGTACAGGCCAACAACAACAATAACATTTGCAAGCCTTGGGAGTGAGGTCACTGGGCATCCCGGGCTGGCCACACCTCAGCTCGGGGGCCAATGAACTACCTGAGATGCTGGTGAAGAATGGAATGAGATAGACCTCCTACCCAGGGCGTCTAAGAGAGGTACCAGCAAGAGGCTGAGCTGTCCTATAGTCTCATGGCTTTTCTTTTGCATCCTCATTCCGAGAGAGGAGGGATGCTTACAAGCAGGTGTAGTGAGGGCTCAAGGGAAGTGTGCACACAAAAGGAAATACATCTGCAAAACAAAAATGTCAGGGAGAATCAAGAAGTAGAAAGAGCAGGTGAGAAAAACGAGAGAAAATTATGGAAACTTGAGGAGGAACAGAATAAAATAGCATTACAAAACAAAACAAAACAACCTAAACCAGGAAACGTACAGAAAAAAAAAATCTAAAAGGGAGGTTTAAATTTCTAATTCTGTTTTCTTCCCCCCTTTTGACTCAAATTCCTTTTCTACATTGCAGTTCAGTCTGCACAGTATGACCCGATTTTAGATCAGGTTCCACTCACAGCAGCCCCAGGGTACAAATGAGGGGGGAGGGAGAAGTAAGAAAAAGTTCCTTCTTAGCTGTGAAGAATGCAAAATACGTTAAAATGCAAATTCAGTGTAAAAAAGAAAGCAAGACAGACTACAAACACTTTACAGCAGTGAGTTCTCAGGCTGATTTGGAAGCCAGCAAGTACCCCCGCCCCCCAGGTGTGCCAGCATAATGTAAGTGCTTCAAGTTTGTGGGATGACAGACAAACAGCTAGCCCTGTTACTACTCAATGAATCATTCCCCACTTTTTTTTTTAAGGGCAGAAAATGTTTGCGGCAGCATTGGTCCTGGAGAAGGAGTGAATTGACCTGTTAGCTTTTCATATTGGGCCAAAAATAATTCTTGCTGTACCTGCTTTCCGTGGATTATGTTTAGAAGCCGCAGACACTCACTTACTCTGCTTTTATACTATAGGGGACTGATTGGAAGCAGGTCTCACTTCACTGACTCTCACTTATTTTAAAAGTCAGGCTTACTAAGGAAGAAAAGGTCAAAGGAATAGAAGAACAGGAAGAAGAGGAGGAAGGAAGAAGAGGAAAAGGAGGAGGAAGAGAAGAAATGAAAAATGTTAGGTTGTGGTTAAGCAAATCCTGTCACAGATGGGATCTCGACCCGCTGAGCACTTCCACTGGACATGAAGCCATTCTTCAGGGTTTCCGTTTTAAGCTGCATCTTTGTGTACCTGTTTTTAACAGGCGGGAGCAAATGTTTTGTTTTCTACTGGATCTCACAAACTGGACACTGAAATGAGAAAGGCCTATTTAGAAACCCTTAGACTTTTTGGCTCGTCTTTAAAATTTGCTACATCGCAAGTCATCTGATAGATGTGAAATCACAAACAAGGAAAAAATAAATATGATTCTGAGTATTTATGTACAAAAGCCCACCAAGGCCAGATTTCCACCACGCAAAAACACCCCAGTTCTGCCAAATTCAACCCAGTATGTTTTCAAGTCTGCTTACACACGGCACCTCCTTTCCCTGAGTATTAGGACTAGTGAGGGACCTTCCAAACCTGTCAGGAATAAAACACATGCATGTGCAAGAACTAGATGGTAACTTGAAGAAAATGCACAGCTGAGCTGCCTGAGTAATCCAGATGGAGTCTGCAGATGGGGAAAAAAAACTATGGTTGTAAGACGTGGAGGACTTCTAGAAGTAAGCCATGGCCACTTTCCTCTCCTCTGGGGCATACAAGGTCTATCTGCTTACTGACTAGTAATTAGATGGGCTTGTAAGCAGAACAAAAGGGCCTTACTCCATGGACCACAGTGAGGAGTACTGTTTTACAAAGAGGATTGTGCTAAGGTGAAAAAATATTAAATATACTGAAACAGCTCTCAGCAACATATACGCAGACTGTTGCTTACCATATTATTGTCAAGTCCTGGACATCCTCTGCCTGTCGGTTACTATAGTATAACTTAGCCTACCCCCTAATACATGTACATCAAGGCAGGGTGGGCCTCAAGAGAATTCTATCTGATCATGGCCTCATATTGAGGATCTCCTCAATGCTTTTAAACTGACTCTACTTCCCCTTTGCTGAGAAGTTTCCGACTTTGCACCACCAGGAATTGACATAACCTTACCCTTCTATGTTAGCATTCTAAGACCCATATCAGCCACATCTCTAGTTCAAACAGCAGGCAGAATTCCCTGACACCAAGGTAGCGAGCACACTCTTTTGACAGGAAGTCTGCCTTTAGCCCTTACTCTTGCCACCAGTACCCTGACTGAGCCAGATTCTGCTCTTACCCACGACCTGCTACCCAATGCTTCTGTCTGCAGTGTTCTCCCCGCCCTCTGCTCCCTGGTGAATGCCTAATCAACTTCTGGCGAGATTCATGTCCTCTGTGAGGTCTTCGTCCCCTCTCTCCCCCCTTGACAATCTGCACATTCTATTACAATACACTGTTCCCCTAAAAACCGGATTCTTGTCTGTCTTCTCTCTCTGGATAGTGAGTTGCTCCAGGCAGGGACCCATTTACTTTTCTTTCCTCCAGAGTATCTGACAGGCAGTTGGAAGTTGCAGAAATAATGAATGAGTAAAGGAAGGGAAAGGTGTGTGTGCTCGTCATGGTATTAGGCAGAAGACGGAAGTGGAGATTTACAGAATCATACGAAACAAAATCTTGAATGGCTATGGTGGTGTCACATTGTAAAGCCTGAGAATTCTTCATTTGATCCAGAAGGTGACAGTGAATCATTACAATGTATTGAGCAGAGAGATGATGGAAATTTTGTGCAGCCTCATAGCACCTTCTGAATGACGGCTGCTCACATGCCAATCTTACTCCCCCTTTGACTGTAAAATTCCTTGAAAACAGGAGTCATGTCTTAACAATATTTGTATCCCCTTTAGCAATAAGCACAGAGTTTGTATAACAGGTGCTGACAAGTGCTTGATGAATTTAATTTTATAAACAAAACAAAAAACTACTTCCTCTGCTGTGGCTGTAGAGAAAGCTACACAGATGATCGCATTACATGCAGCACCGGGTGGAGAATGGACCTGAAGGGGATGGGGCCTTTTAAACCAGAAACAGAAAATTCTAGCGTCAGAGAGCTCCACCAGCAGCCTGTCCGTCTTATGCTACATTAGAGCGTAGAAGGTAGGGTCCTGGAGGAAACCGGTAGTAGCGTGCTTAAAACACAGATCCCTGTGTGAAGATTTGTTCTCTCCCACGTTGTAGGTGAGTTTATGCAGAGCCACAAAGCAGAATGAGCCGCTCAGAAAACACTTGCAGCTACAAGCCGCTGAAAGTTGTAGATGATTTCCTAGAAATTTTACCCAGTTTTTCTGGTTACTTTTTTTGTTTTGTTTTGTTTTTGTTGTTCATTAATCATTCATTTACTCACTTTACGTTTACAAATCGGCTCCGTTACATGAGACCTAGCTGTTTCTGAAGTTCACTCCATAATCTGTTGTAATTCATTATATAAGACTTTTTCACTTAATCCCCCAAATCAAATAGGGTCCAGGGAGATGATGGAATGATGTGTTTGTCCCCTCTCTTGTTTTTGGTACTCCAGACACCTTTCTGGTTATTTCAGATCAGACAGAACTTTTTAGAAGCATGGATGTCAACATGAAATGATATAGGCATCTAACTTTTATGAATCTCAAGTCAAAACCTAACTCTATTCAGAAGCTAGACACAGTGAAAATATGTGCATAAAAAAACTAAGAGTGACAACCGACAATTCTTTAAAGGAGGAATCTCCAAATCTTGAACGTAAGAGATTCTACCTTTAATCTCTAATGGTAAGATATGTATTTGACATAGTATTCGAAATCTATATAATATATTATTAATTCAATCACCGCCATTATCGCTGACGTTTTCAATACGCCATCTAGTCTATAGCAAACTCAGCTATTAGATCAGATAAAATTTATAGAAAATTTCGCATATTTAAAACTCTCTTACTATTAAGAGGAGTACCTGAGGGAACACTACTCTCAAGTATGCATGTGGTGTAGTTACTGTGCTGGACTGTCTCTTGAACATCAGGTAGTTGATGAGGCCCACCTTCCCACCCACACAGTCCCACATCACTTTCTGTATCATTTATTTGTAACAGACAGACAGAGAGGGAGAGAGAGAACATGCCCACTGCAAAAACTATGTAGTACAGTTCTCTAGGCATCTCTGGAGGACCCAGCTCTCTGTTCATCCTATTCTCTCCCCTGACTTCTTGCCTATAGTTTTCAATAGTAACTGTAGAACATGCTGGAAATGGCTAACAGCACCACATATAGTGAACAATGACCTGCCATAATAAACACTGTCAAGCTCCTCAAATCCTGGGGTCATCTGCTACTCTAGCACAGCTCTCATGTCCTAATAGATGTGTATAAAGTGGGAGAAGGCCCAGAAGAAATGTCTCTGAAAATGGCCTTATGTTGAAGAGCTCTTTACGGTATTAAAATGCCTCAGTCTCACTCTGCCAAGAATATTCGTACCTTCCACCTCCAGTAGTGCTGACCAGAACATCGTAAATACAATTACTACCCCTGATTCAGTGAGACAGCCTTCAGCTCAGAAGCCCAGCGTGTGCTATGACCTAAGGTATACAATTCAAAGTGTTCAGCCTTCCACAGTCCCTCAGCTACAGCTGACAGGCAAGACTCCGGCATCTCTATTCTCCCTTGACTTCCATTCGTAGCTAATAAACGTGCTTTATGTAACTTGGGTGCATGATGTCTGTGCTACTTGTGGCATACGGTTTTCAGTTAAACAACACTCTATCTCCATGAACGTACACTTATCATTTCAAAGAGGCGAGCACTCTTGAACCTCCACCTTTCAGCACTCAGATGTGCTCCTGCCAGAGAACAGCTACAATGGTCACCTCATCTTCCAGGAAAGAGAGGTCGCCGCTGCATCTGTCCCAGAGTCCATTAGACATGGGAGCTCCCCTTAGAGGCTGCAGCAGGGGACCAACCATTGACCTGTAGCTGTCATTACACAGCTGAAGAATGCTGATGTAGGTTTAAAAATAATCCACGTGTGTAGTCACCGTGAAAACATTCTGGTCAAAAGTGGTATCTCCGCCCTCCCCGTTGTTGTTGTTTGTTGTTGTTGCTGCTGCTGGACACCACTGAGGGGTAAAGAAATGCAGCATGAAGTCTAGTTGCGCAAACCCTAACCCCAGTTATCTTGACCATCCTGACATACGTGGTACCCTGCAGAGATGCTGCTCAGCCTGCATCTGGAAAGAAGACGAGGTTTCCTTAACTCTTTTACTTGATAATTTGGAAACTGAGTTTCTCTGGCTCTATAACCAATTATATTTATTCATTTAAGCCTCTGCTTGATACAAAGTGATTTATGAATTAGAGAACATGTGTGTTATAAAGATTCACACTGTGGCTCTTCCATGGTCTCTACCTAACCGCTCTGTAGGATAATGGTTGGAAAAATAAGCCCACACCTTTGGGAAAGGGAAAATTCCTTCAGTCTCCCCTATGTTCCTTTTTTGTGACTATTTAAGGGCAGGTTGACATTTTTACAGCTTTCTGTTTCATCACAACATCTGTAAGTGAAAGTTACCCTCTTTGGAGTGGGACGGGATAGCTGGAAAATAGAAGGCTTTCCATTGTAGAGCTTTGTATAGCTTCAGTGTTGAAAGTGTTTAAATTTACATTTACTTATTTGTGTGTGTGTGTATACAAGTGCGTAAGCGTGTGCACCTACATGCCAACACACCTGTGGAGGTCAGAGGAAACTTTTGGAACTCAGTTTTCTCTGTCCACTAGGTGGGTCCTAAAGATTAAGCTCAAGTCATCAGGTTTGGCAGCAAGTGCCTTTGACCATTGAGCCATCTCACTGGTCCATAATTCAGTTTTGTACCCAAGTACACGTAACACAAACATACATACACACACACACACATACAAACACACATGTATTATGCATGTCTTAAAGAACAGAAGAAAGAAGGAAAGAAAGAAGAAAGGAAGGAAGGGAAGGAAGGAGGAGGGAGGAAGGAAGAAAGACAGGAAGAATAAAAGGGAAGGAGGGGGAGGGAGGAGTAAAGGAAGGAAGGAGCGAAGGGAGGGAGGGAGAAAAAAGAAAGGAAAGCCAGCCAGTACTTATGGCTGACTCTGTACAAATACTTCAGAGATCTTATCTAAAATACTTCTGTGTGATTACTATTCAGCCAGAAAGGTCCTCACCCCTGCAACATTACAAAAGTTAGAGATTTAAAAAAAATAAACTAATGTGTTTTCAAAGAAAAGCATATTGTTTCCCCTAAGGCTTTCTTGAGGAATATTCAACACTTCAAGTAAATACATATTATCTCATTTATCTATTGTGATCAACTTACCCTCTTCAACAGGACTCAAGAAGCCTCTGGAATGCGTTTTATTGAATCGTTCCCAGAAAGACAGCGGTTTATGATCCTCTGAGAACAAAATAAGACTGAGGTATTGCAGGCCCTCAATTTCACTCTCGAAGAAAATTACCTTAAAGGTCTATTCTTGTGATATGCACCTATCACAAGAAACATTTTTTAAAGAGGAGAGAGAGAGAAAAAAAAAAGGTTGGAAAAAAAAATAAAGTGCCAGATTTGAAGCCACCAACCAGGAGAGAAGTAAATATATCCTTTTGTTACTTAATGCCCCATTGCAATAATTACTTTTATTTGTTCATTTTCTAGAACCCACACAATAGTTTTGTCTTTATCTTTTACAACCAAATACTTTTCAGTAAACAAGAGATAAAAGAGCAATAAAACCTTTGTTCTCCCTCCCTCCAGCTAAGCAACCCCTAAGGCCCATTTTTATCTCTAGAGCTGTTATCTGAAGTGAATTACTGATAAGAAAAATTAAAGCCCCAGACTGAATCAGTGAGGTAATTGCAGAGCATTGTGCATGCGCTGTCTCTATTTGTGGGCTGGACCAAGAGTCCTTACATTCTTACCAGGTAGCTTGTTTAGGCAAAGCAACTGCCTACCAGGCACAGAGGCCTAAATTACTCTCCCAAGGAGAAAGACCAAGTAAATAACAATACTTGGAAAACCAAAGGCACAGGACTGCGTCATACGTATTTGAATTTGCAAACTATGTGGCAGGAGAATGTTAACCAGCTCTTTGAAGAAGCCTTCCCATGCACACATGCTCCAGTGACCCCTTCACAGCCTTTAGGAGACCCACCAGCCCCTTCAGCTCCTTACCCTGGCCACACTTGGGCTTGGGGCTCTCCCCTGTCACTGGCCAACACCCATTCTCTGAGCATTGTTCTAAGCTCTTTTCAAACAGCCCTCTCACACTTCATGATTTTGTCCATTTTCACAGACAAAGATGAATACAGAGTATACAGGCCTGCACTGCCAGACAGTCTGACACAAGAGTCTGCTTTCTACAACAGTTTTCCAGGAGTGCAAGTCTCCTGAAAGACGCAACAAACTCTCTGTTCACCCAGTAACAGGCTTTTCGTATGCCACTGATTTAGGGAGCAATCAGCCATGAGTGCCTATTCTATTAACATTAGCCATTCTTAATAAAGTATGCATCACCTCCCCCAAGAAATGGGCAATCTTGTGTCAGCTGCTTGAAACCGCTTGGTTTCTCCTTTTGCCTAAAGGATTGAAAACACATTTCCAGTCACCTCTGAAGTCGCATGCTCTACAGCTTTGGGACTCAAGTGGCTTTAGTAGGTCTGGTGTTGGCTGAAATGTCGTGCTGAGTTAACCCACAGTGCCAGGAGCAAGTGGGAGGGAGCGGGTGGCTGGTGGCAAAGGAGAGAGGGCAACTTTGGCCATGCCAGTGCCAAGAACTAACCAGTTGATGCTCTCAGTCTCTCCTGCCAAGCTCAGTCCTGTTCTCCCTGCTCCCTGCCCTGCCTCCAACTACGACAGAGAAAAACCTCTGCCCCACTGGTTTTTGTCACGGATAAGAGCAGGGGGTTTGTGTCACACTGAGACTCTGAGAGGCCATGTCTTAGTGACTCTGTTTTAGGTCCCTTTGTGTTTCAGTACAGGCTGGTAGCTGGCCTCCCAGAGGAAAGCAACTGTCTTCGCCGCTTGTCTAAATGCCAGGGAGCCTCTGCTTCTTTCTTCCCTACTACTCTACAAATCCAGATCTGCAATCGAAGACATGAAAAGTGTCCTTTTTCGGGAAAAGGATGCCGACTCTTGCTCAAGATAATGGTTGATGCTGTTGTCTGGGGCTTGCTAAGCATCTGCTTAGACCTGAAGAATAACTACAACTTCTTTCTACAAGCAGCTGGGGAGGAATCTAGCCAGCAAACTCACCACAAAAGGCCAGCAGGGTATAGCTTCCAGTTCTCCTCAAGCAAGGTCACAAGCCCTCTTCCTGAAATTAAGTCATTACTGGACAGTTGCAAAGTAGACACTGCAGGTGGTTGGCTTCCAGGAGCAGGTATTTTCCATTCAGCTGGGGAAATGGCCCTCTGAGCTAGCATCTTGTCAAGGCTCATCACTCTCCTACTGACCAGCTCTCCCAATGACCCAGCGTACAGATCCATGGTTTCAGAACCAGCTCCCAAAGCTGCTTCCGTTTATTAACACAGCCTGGGCCCAGAACCTGGTTCGTGCTGCTTGGGCGACTGTGGTATGCAGTCTCCTACGCGCTCATAAGCAAAGCACTGGGTCTGAGCAGTGGATCTATGTTTTTATGGCAGAAATGTTGGCGCTCACGAAGGCAAATAAAACTGCCCACCCACATCTCCTAACTCATTTGCAGGGTGAGTTCACATGGAGCAAAAAGTCAGGAGAGGGTCAGGGGCAGAGCCTCTGGCAGGGGAGGCATTTCATGTGAGGATGGTCATTTAAAATTCCTCTTCTTGCTAACCATGTCTAGAATGCGTAACAAGACCCTCACATATTATTAGAGAAAAATAACCATCTGAAAATGATACTTTGCCTAGGCATAAAGGATTTAAAAGGTTTCTTGAACCGTAGAGGCTTTGATGGAATCTGAATAAATGGGAACTTATACAGTGAGCCAAAGCACAAAAACTGTATGCAATGGTGCCTCACAGACCGCCCAAGAAAGCATCAGGAGACAGTGGGAACCTCTGCCTTTTACGGCAGCTGAATGGGCCTTGGCAGGACCCATTATGTAAAATGGGTACAATATGAAAATGCCTTTAACGACACAAAATTATAGGGCTCTTCCCATTCTTCCTGGTGTCTCTCTCCTTAATTTGTCATAATGCTTTTTCATTTCCTTATTAGTATTGTTCCAGAGAAACTACAAAGTCATTATCACGTGACTTTTTCCCATTCATATTTATATGGCTCCAAACAACTACATGCAAAGATGAGGGTATTTGACTTGTATGTGAAATTATCAAAATGACACCTCCTGGTTTCTATGTGGACACTGATTTCATTGTTACTGGGGCTGGGAGGCGGGGGGGGGGGGAAGCACTGAATAAAACTGATGCAACTGAAATTAGTTCACCCTACAAATTTTAGTCCCTGAGCCACACATATCCTACCGACATTCTACAGAAACAGGCAGCTTCCCTCACATGCTGATGTCACACTTGCAGGGAGCCGGAAGTCTTGATATCACACAGCCTCAGTCATCCCGCATCTACGGGCAGCTCAAAGATGATGTGCAAACGGTGTTATAACAGGTGACCTTGGAGTGTATAAATCACTGCTGATCCTCTGACACTTCAGCCATGAAACTCCAGATAGCGACAGTAGTCTCACACCACACACACACACACACACACACACACACACACACACACACACCTGTCTAAACTCCTGTGCTGCCGCACTAATACCACAGCCGTAAAGCCAGCTCCACGCCTCAGACCTCCTGCCACCGCTGCAGAGGGGCCTCCTCCCAAATATCAGTGCAAGGTCTTTCGATGATGCATGTTTGAAAGCAGTAAAATGGATTGTGGTAAATCAGCAGCAGTCAGACTACATGTAATTACCCTGCAAATTACCTGTTGGTAGAGTTTCCAGGGTTATGTGGTCCATAATTATATGATGCCCTCGTATAATGCTAGTGTTGCCTAGCTGGTGACCCAGGATACAACCCAGATACTTAGCAGCTGAAAAAAAAAACGGTAAGTGCCTCCTTTCCATAGGAAATATAGACAGATAACCTACTTTGCTGTTTGCTTTGCTTTTCTAATATGTCAAAACTAAACACAAAGCACAAGGATTTGTCACTCTAATTAAACACACAGACACACATACACACACTCCCTTCAGAAGAAGGCAATAAAGTTACCTTTCCTAACTGGCAAGGATAATATTTTATCCCTTTTGGTCTTAATTAACTGTGGGTCACATTCAACTAGTCTGAATTAAGGAACCTGCTTCACCAGCCAACAGCTGGAATTCAGCAACTGTTGTTAATCTGTCTTAATTGCTTATTATTCTATCAGTTCTTGTTTGTGCTTTTGTTACTCAAAGTAATTGTCCCCCCAAATATGCACTACCAAGAACAGTTCTGCAAGCTGTGGCTGAAGAATTCTTGGATTTCAAACCCAGGGCTGTTACTGTTTTGTTACAAAACAAAACCACAGTGGATTAAAAAAAGAGAGACAAAGTTAGGGAGGGTGCCCACAGATAGAATACAGGTACACAGAGATGCAGGCATTAGCCACCGTCTAAGTGCGAACAAGACTTCCTCTGATGTTTTAATTAGAGCCTCGGTTAGTATAGTGCCATTTTCCCTAAACAATTCTTCCCCTCTTTGCTTTAGGGAGGGATTTTCACTCCACCACTTTATTGCACTAGTGAATAAATGAGATCTCAGGGTTCCAGGGAGGGAAAAAAAAATTACCAATATAAATGCATCAGGTGCAAATTACAAAGGTAAATAGGCCCATGGAGACTGGAAGCTGGCAACAGCAACTTGAATATCTGAGTGAGGCCACCGAGGGAAAGCTCCCAGGTCGAGGGCCTAGTTTAGTTTGGACCAGATAATTTTTCCTGCAGCCTCCAGAAGGAATCCGCAGCACCAGCCAGTTGTGACTCGCCACTAACAATATTCTAAGGCTCCATGATGGCTTCTCTCCTCCCCCCTCTTTAATTATCTCAGATGTCACACTTGGGCATTGTCTCTCAAAGCCGATCTTTCATCCTGGGAGACCCACTTCAGCATAATCACCATCTATAGGTTGATCACTAGTAATCATTTGTTTTCTGGGACTGTGCTTATAATCTGTAATAAGGCAAAACTCACACAAATGTATCAACAATGACCGTGATCAGTAGGGCATGAAGCTTGATTCTTTTTTTTTTTAATCTTCCCTACAATTTAAGCTTTATCCCCTGAAGAATGTTTGTAGTTTTGTATCCTTTCCCACAGCTCTTTCTGGTAAAGTCTTTCCTGTCCTTTAATAATTTTGCCTAAGTAAGTCAAATCCCCTTGTATAGTTGGCAGAGCAGAGCCCTCATATCTATCTCTCTCACGATGCCCACAGTTTCCCACTATTTAGTGACTTGAATTCAGTTGTTTTCCGATGAGGGGACAGGAGCCTTCCTTCTTACAGTTCTGCTTTGATACACTCCTTACTCTTATTTGTTTCCTTATTTATGTTATTGAAGTGCATGTTCCTCAAAAATTAGACTGTTTCCCCAGACTCTGCAGGCAAGGGCACCTAAGTATGACAAAGGGGCATTTGCTTTGCCCTAAGTCACCTTTCTTTTCTTTCTTCGAATAGCAAGGCACTGAAAACCATTCCTTTTTTTTTTTTATTTCCTGTGACTGCCTCAGCAAGGACCATTTCTCCTGGAGCCCATGGGGAGGGGCTTATGAACCAGTGGAATTCAGAACAAGCAGTTCCAGTTCCCAGCTCTTGCTGTTTCTTCATCCATGGCCTCATCGTAATGCTTTTGTAGAACATAGCAGGCCAGGGAAGGAGGTGCTGAACGCAGAATACAAGCTAACACAAGGACAACTTCCGTAAGAGGCCCACCTAGTGCCATTTTCTAAAGGATAAAACCGTTACTAAAACTCTTTGTATAGGGTTTATACAGGCTAACCTTAATTATAGTGTAACTCAACTATATGACTTCTGAAATGCCTCTAGGAAAGTATTCTATTTTGCTTTCAGGATACTTCTTACCATCTGTACAATATTAAGCACAGAATCAATAAAATGCAGCTTTTATTTGTACATTAAGCTTCTTATGCTATTTGTGTTATAATTACTATGTGGTTTGGTGGTGATCTACAGTTTTAAATAAATGATGTTAAATCCCAGATGATACAGAAGTGCAAACACTACACTTAGGATATCTGCCTCTCATTCATCAATGCCAAATGACTCAAACCTTCTGTCAGCAAGGACATTCCCAAAGACTATTACTCCCATTCAAGATTCGTGATGGTGATACCTTAGACAGTATTCCTGTTGGCTATGGCAGCCCTTACCTGTCATCCTAAATTGAGAAAGGATGATTGCAAGTATGAGGGTATGCTGGGCCACATGTTGTGTTTGAGGCTAGCTTGGGCTTCATGGTAAGACCCCCCTCAAAGTCCAGGGGGGTAGCCAATTTATACAGTACTTGGCCTTCAACTACTTGTCCCACTGCCCCCACTCCCTGAGTGTTGCTGGGATTAAAGCAACTGTGTGGTGTTTTCTGTTGTTGTTGAGACAGGGTCTCATTCCAGCCAGACTGGTCTCTGACTTGCCATGTATCCAGGGCTGGTTGGAAACTCCCTGCATTTGATCACACACACTGAAAAAAATAAAATGAAATGAAAAAAAAAATAAGTGACTGACTTTACATCACCATTTACTTTTATTTGAAAATTAAATATATTTTAATACAATTATTTAAAAAAAACCCAGCTAGGCATGGTGGTACATGTCTATAATCCCAGCACTGAGGCAGAGGCAGGCAGATCTCTGAATCTGAATCTAGCCTACACTACAGAGTGAATCCCAGGAGAGCCAGGGCTATACAGAGAAACCCTTTCTCAACAAACAAAAGCAAAGCAGAAAAACATAGGATGTCCGCATACACTACATTTTGTTACTGGCATTTTTGAACTACTCTCACCTTCCTGAATTGTCAAAGCTTTAATTAAGGAAGTTTGGGGCTTTGTATGTGCAGAGAAGAGATAACGGAAAATGTCCCTGTTAATTCCTACCCTTAAATAGGCCATCGCTGAGTGTGTTGATCCTCAGAAACCTGAGGCAGGAAGGTATTGAGTTTGAAGCCAGCCATCCGGGAACAGTATACTAAGTTCAAATCCAGTCTGAGCTACACAGTGAGACCTTTTTTTTGTAAAAAGGCAGCAAAGAGTTGGCACTGTAGCTCATTAGCACAGTACTTGCTTTGTATATACAAGACCTTGTGCTCCTTCCACAGTACTGGAAACAAACAGGTCATCAAGTCAAAATAATAATGGACAGCACTATAGGCAAAAAGTAAAGATGTAGGGTTAAGCAAAAATAAAAATACTGACGCTACAATAGAATCCTGAAGTACTCCCTACTCTCCATGACAAAAATGACCTCAGAGGAAATGTCCCACCTGATGGGGTTGTAAGATGGAGTCTGGGGGCTTCCTCTGGAGTCTCATAACCATGCCAACCTGGGTGTTCTCCACCTGACACGGGACTCATCCAGCTGAGGGCTCCTCTCAGTTCACCATCGATTTCTGGTAGTCAGACTTCCTGGCAACCCACTGCCTCCTCCTCACCCTTCTCCCATTCCTTTAGAAAACAACACAAAGCTAATTTATGCTTAGTTTCTCCATTTCCCCACCTGCCTCACTGACACAGGAAGCCACTGTCTGTGTTTGGACAGATTCATCTTAGGCATGAGCTAACAGTATCATCATCACTTAGAAAAAAAAAGGCAACAATCAAACAACAACAAAAACCCAGCAAGTCACAGTCAGCACTCAATCTCTTCCTCAACACTCTGAATTTATGGAGTACATCTCCCCCATCTGATGCAAATGAACTAGCAATCATTCTTGCAGAGGAAACGGTGCCTTATAGAATTGTGAGCCTGACACTGCGGAGGTTTACGCATTGCATTAGGAAGCACAGCTGTATCCTGTTGTTTCATCTGGGGTGGGGGTGGGGAGGGAAGCTTTGACAGCACATGACTATAGCTGCTGAAAAGCATGCACAGAGTTGATATATACACAGAGACATAGATACCTGGGATGTGCAACAGAGGATATGGCTGTGCTCTGAGTGTATCAAACTATGACTTCTAAATTCCTTTCCATCAAATGCCAGGAGAAGCACTTGATAAATGGCCCCTAGGAGAGCACTTCTCATTGCCCGAGGATGGAATGACTCGCAGGCGTACGACACTCCATCAATACAGAGAGCTGGCAGATTGAAAGGCGGGAAGGACCCATCCCTGATGTGGTACATCTGCTTACTAATAGCAACAGCGCTTCAACCTCTTCCCATTCATTGCCTACAGAAACCACTCCTCGGAGAGGCACGCCAGTCAACAGATGGTCTCTGGCTAAGGTGTAATCAGGAGCAGCTTGCTAAATTTACCCAAAACAAATAGAATTACAGGCTTTTGCCCGACTCTGAAATTGAATTGAGAACTTGGGTTGTGGATAATGGAAGCTAAAAACAGAGGAGCTGAGACTGCATCACTGCGTGTTGGAAAAGAGAAAACATGGGGAGACTAGTCTGCTGTGAACCTCGGTAGACTGGGTCATCTACTCCCATTCAGGACGGCTTCCCCTGGCCGTCCAGAATTCTTAAAATCATCCTGAGCTAACCAAATCTTTTGCCCTCATCAAACTCATAGTGAGCGAGATGCCACTCAATACAGTGGATATGTTTTGTCAGGTTACAGCACGTTCACTCTTACAGGTATAGATAGATCTGAAGCTCACTAAGAACCCTTGACTCAGAAAGTCCTCTGAGCAACAGTGTTCTAATGTGCATACCCAGAATCCCTTGCCAGTCTGAATTGTGCATTGCTTACAGTAATGGCAACATAAAGCCTTGGAAACTGCCTGGGGGGGGGGGGGAATTCAGCATAAAATTAAGAGTAAATCATTTAACCTACATTGTGGTTTCACTACCTATAGAGTAAGAACTATGCCACACATGCAAATCACTACATAAGGAAGCCATAAAAATAAACCAGACCAAATATGCAAAACACTTAAATTCTAAAGAGATAAGGTCTTCCATATGGATTTCCTCAGTACAGGACCAGTTTCTACTCTCACTCACCGCAGTGCAAAAGAGTGTGTGTCCACCTCCCGGCCCTACCCCATCCCACCCAACCCCACCCCTGCCAACACCAGCTATGCCATTTCTGGGTATATATCCAAGCACACTAAGTAAACATAGAGCACAAACACAGAACCTCTGTGCCTGCATTTACTGGGCTATTCACAACAGCTCACATGGAGTAAAACCATGTTTCTGTTTTATTCAGGCATAGTAAAGAATGAAATCGTACTATTTGATGAGGAATGGATGCAACAAGCCAGATACAGAAAGACAAATGTCATATTCCCTGTTTGTGGCTTCTAGGATTCTTTACACACACAGACACAGACACACACACACACACACAGACACACACACACACACAGCATGAAAGCAGATGGGATACTGGGGAAGGGAGGAGACTAACAGTGAGGGAAAGGGAGGAAGGGGACCAAGAAGGAATGGGGTAGACTATGGTGACAGGACACAATGTACCAGAGTATCAACAGTTGCTTTAAAATTATTTTTACAACTACCATTATTGTTTATCACTCCCGAAAACTGCTTGCCCATTAGAAAACCTTTGAAAGAAATTTCCTAATACTGTTTTGTTTTGAAACCTTCAGAAACAAAAAGACATATCCTGCACATGTTTTACAGCATGCAGTGTTCACTATGTAAAACTTCTCAAGCATGATGGCAAACACCAAACGGGCATCTTTAGTGGCAGGCCATGGCCCTCATTTGTCGTGAGGGGCTCCTGCCCAGCACCTTCCACAAGAAGCATCCTGGGCACTCCCTGCCTCCTTCTCTTAGTTCTGCTCTTTGGAACTCCCTGTTGTACAGAGAAGAAATGTGAAGAGTCTTTCTGTGCTAAGCTGAGGTAATTAAGGAAGGGACATTTCTTAACTTATCTGTGTGTGTTGGAGGGGTGGGTAGGATGGGGTGAGAGGGGCCTTCCTTCCCAAGGTTTGGATCACAACCTGACAAAGGCTGAAATATATTAAAACACATTTTGTTTTTCAAATTGCTGAATTAAAAAAAATACAACTAACCTTTTTTGCTAATCGGGTGCTGGTAAAAGAATAAAAGAAAATGTGCCTCTACTCTCAAGGAGGAACCACTGTGGTGTAAGGTCATAAAAACAGACACCAGACAACCTTACTCAGGCATGTGACCTCTTTATTGGGAACTTAGTGAGCTATATATGTCCTCTTATCTTCTTACATAGAAATGGAAGTCGAGTTAGGGGCCAGTGAGAGGGGGCAGTGAGTGAGGGCCTTGCTGAGTACTGGTGACCTGGGTTCATTTCCTGGAACACACATAAAAGTGAATGGAGAGACAATGCCATAAAGTTGTCCTCTGACCTCCACATGCATGTTGTAGCATATTTATCCTCCCCCTATATACCTCATGCACACACACATAAACACTCACAATAAACAACAACAGAATAACATTAATTCTTTTAAAAAGAAAATGAATTAAGGAAGCTCATCTAGCACACATATCTTACTTGTTAATTAATAAATAAATTAATTAATTTTTTGTTTTTTGAGACAGGGGTTTTCTGTGTAGCCTTGGCTGTCCTAGACTCACTTTATTTGAACAGGCTGGCCTCAAACTCACAAAGATATGCCTTCTTCTGCCTCCCCAAGTGCTGGAACTACAGGCAGGCGCCACTGTGCCCAGCTCAGCACACATATTTTATAAGAATAAACATTTTTGCAGCAGAAAGCTAAGGGTAAGAGCAGAGAAATGTATTGACAACACTAATTGGGGGAAATCCTTTAACTGCACCATGACTCAGTTTACCCTTTACCCATCTGCAAAGTCACTGAAACAGCTTTCCTGTCCCTCCCCTAGATATCTGGTAAGAGCCCATGAGAAATGTCAACAGAAGCCTGTTTGAACTTTCAGCCTCCAAGGGTAGCAGGTATTTGTGGAAATACATTTGTCATGGTTTTTATAAGTCTTCTGGTGAGTCTGAATTTTAATCCTGTGGAACAAGGCTCACTATTTTAAAGCACTTCAAAAATAAGGCTGTAACAGAAAAACCTACCATAGAGCTAACAGTAAAATTATGGCACTATAATATTGTCATATTTATTATTCAATTATTGCTTCAATAAGCCAGAGTATGTATAAAACAGTAGCCTTTGTTTTTTCTATATCTTTAATGCAGTCTGTTCTGAAAAACCACAACATCAATAGCAAAGGACAAGCTCCCTAAAGAGAAAGCGCCTAACAAGGTCTTGGCAGTAATCTCAGTTCAAGACAAAAACATTATAAATTCTAGGAGAAGGGACCTGTTATATGTTAAGTAAATTTTCATACTTTATAATTTGTGAAGGAGCAGGCATTGCATAAGTGTAAGAAATGTGAAAGGCGATTTTAAATATTACTCACCTTAAGGGAAAGGACACAGGAGTGTTTTGTGGCATCCTTATATTACTAATTTTACACAGATTTCATTAGCCATGTGAAGCTACCAGGTACACTGCGCACTGACTAATTCTCCATGCAAAAAGTGCAAACACTGCCTAGCACATGCTGAATGGGAAACCCAGACAGCTGGAAATCACATCAGACAAAGAGTTTCAGGTCATTGATCTCGGAATTGAAATTTCCCCCTGATGACCCAAAATAAATCCAGCACATACTCACACACGTGTGCATTCGCGTGCATGTATACCTTCCTACCTCCAAGTCACTGACAAATAACTTTCGAAACTGTAATAGAAGAATGTCAGTGTAAATATGCAGCAAGGCGCCTGGTGTGATGAAAAGCCACGGAGCAGTAACTGACAGTCATGAGGCAACTGCTCTAAAATCTTGCCTGTTGAGAATTCTCCTTTTCCACCTCTATGACCCCAGTGCCAAGCATCATGGTAAGATACCCATTTCCACATTAGAAAGCCAAAACATAAACCGAGTTCTTTCCCAGGCAAACCAAGATGTGAACCCAGGCCAGCTCTATGTTCAGGCACTGCGCTGCACCCACCTGGAGCAAAACACATGGAGATACAAGAGACTCTGCAGCTGCAGACACTTAGACTTCACTAGCTCAGGTTTTAGTGCCCAAAGCAATTCCCAGCACAGGGCCCAGAGTTCCAGGAACCACTCCAGGGAAAGCTGTCTACTTTCCCCTCTGGCCCTCTGAAACACCTCTTACTGACTCATATCTTGCACTCATGTGCTGTAATTATTACAACACTCTGTGTTGTAATTATTTGCCTACGCATCTGCCCTTTTGACACGTAAGGTCAACCAAGCACACAGGAGGGTAGGTCACTCAACGTAATACGAGCTGTCCTTAGAATTTCACAACAAGTAGGAACGGATTGCCTTTGATGAGAATAAATAAGAATCAGGCTCAAGGTTGGGCAGTGGTGGCACACACCTTTAAACCCACCACTTGCAAGGCAAAGGCAGGCAGATCTCTGTGAGTTTGAGGCCAGCCTGGTCTACAATGTGAGTTTCAGGATAGCCAGGGCTACACAGAAAAGCCCTGTCTCCAAAGCAAAGCAAAACAAACAACAAAATCAGGGTCAAATAAGTGCAGGGTGTTAAATTCTGGGCAGGTAAAGAAGAGTTGTTCTGTGAGGGAAGGATGTTCCCGATAGGAAAAGAATGCAGTTCACTGGCATTAGGGCTACATCAGGAATCTGACAAGGAACTGGGCCTTGGCTGTCTGGGACTGGGCTACCTTTCATTGCAAGCAAAGGAGCCTAAAATCTATTCCCTCGGGCTGGAGAATGCTAAACTGAGGAATAAGAACATGCTCAAAATAATGAATGGGGGAAGTATTTGGGGTTGCAAGAAGGACAAAAGTGAATAAAGAAAAATGGTGCAGTAATGTCGAGGGGGTTACATTCACCCAGAATCCTCTGCAGAAAGAATAAAGATGGCTTCTTTTTAACCACGCAAATACTACACTTTCTCCAACAAGCAGATTAGAGCCAACGGTTTTTAATGTAAGCAAAAAGTCATTTAAAATGTATTGCTGCCTCATTCTCCCATGAGCTGAATATAAAAACAGCACCTGAAGGAGAAGAATCTCAGTTCTTGAAAGCGAAATGCAACATAGAGAGGAAACTCATAAAAGGGTATACAAGTATTTCGTGTAATTCAGAAAATGAGCTAGTATATTTTTTCCACAATATGATCTGTCAAAACAAGAATTCTGGCAAAGCAGGTGAAATGGGATGAAAGTACAGTATGTGGACCTATGGAACTGTTGTGAGGAAACCCTTTCTTTGTGCAATTAATAGGCAATAGTAAAATATTACGCATTTTTAAAAAGATAAGCTGTAACTCAGTGAATGATATGACATTAGAAGCAATCAGATCACACAGCATTTTACAGATGGGAAAACTGACTGGACCAGCTAACTTCAGCGGCTATAGGCTGCACAGAAAGCTGTCAATGGAGGCAGAGAGCTTGCCTCCCCACACTGCGCTTCTGCTTTGCCTTCTTCAGGCCAAAGCGTGGCCATACTGGACAAAGAACGTCTATTCTCCTCCTCCTCTTCTTCTTTTCTGTTTTCCTTTCTCCTCATTCAACTCTTTAGTAGTATCTTTATTAGGTTTAAGTGATTATGATAAAGAATTAAGAACCTAGCCAGGCGATGTGGGAATGGAGGTTTTGGGTACAAATAACCAAAGATGCCTTTTTTCTTTTTTTAAAGATGCTCAGTCTATAACACTGTTATGAATGTAAATTACACATGGGAGTCTGAAGATTGGATATAAAACATGTAAAGTACCTTAATGTTTTCATATTGATTATATAGTGAAATGACAATATTTTGGATATGATGAGTTATATAAAAACAAATTTCACCAATATATAGCTTTTACTTTAAAACTGGGCATTATTAGACTTAAAAAATGTGGTTTTCACCCTCCTGCTACTTGTTCTGCTGCTCTGCGGTGCAGCAATGAGATGAAGAAGCAACAGCACATGCCAAAGAGGCCCAGGCAGGAAGACAAGAAGGGATCTGGCCATTACAGAGATAAGAATCTGAAGAGAAAAGAGATGAGTCCTCAGGGCACCATGCTATCTCAAAGGGAAAGCAAGTGGGCCGTTCTGCACAAGAAAAGAATCTCTCCCCACCACCCTTGGATACCTTGGGGCAAATCAGGTCTTCCCAAAGTCCTAAAGAACTAAAGAACAAAACTGCCAGTTTATCACTCAGTTTGTTCTCTGTGTTGCGAGCTGAGTGTCGCGCAGATGGATGGCTCTTTAGAATAGAACTGAACTCTTGCCAGTACTCATGTTAGAATAGCATCCACCCTCCATGACCACAGTTATCATGTGAGCATCCCAGGTTCTTATGGTGAGGTCACTGTATGCAGATATAGCTCTCTCTTGAACAACTACGTCCTTAGCACACACCTGGCCATACACATGTACACTCAATACGATCACTGATTTCTTTGGTGTACAATATTATTTCTACAGGTCTTGATTAATATCTACATCTAAAGGTCTTCAAATTCTAAGGACAAACCTCACCTGTGGCATGGCAAGTTCAAATATAAAAGTTGTACACAAAACTTCAGAATGGTCTTAAAATATCAAGGTCAATGCTACCATTTTCTCATCATTTTTGGCCACTAAGAGAAAATCTATATGCTTAAGTAAATTCTTCTCCAAAAGAAAACTGCATAAGCCAAGCTAAAAATCAACAATATTCTCAGGTATGGAGTATTCTACTAAAATTAGGCAATGAATAACACAAACACACACACTCAGTAAGGAGAAAAATCATTCTAGAAGTTAATGCCACTTAAATGTTTGTCCATGTTTAATTGTAATAGTTTAATGTGTTTCATATATATAATCGTTCATGATTTAGTTTTATCCATTCCTTCAAACATTTCATTCGATCATTTATTCATTTGCTTATTCTTTGTTCCATGCAGTAATTGTTCTGATATTTATGCTTGGATATTTACATGGATATTTTAGGTATTCTGGTTTAACATATAAAAATGAACTTTAGGTTTGTAAATGGAATTTAGACAAAGTATTATTCTTGTAAATTCATTTATAGGATGACTTTTCTAGATAGTTAATTAAAAATAACCAGGTTCTAAGCCTTGACATGTTAGTTTTCAATGAAAATTTTTTTCTGAAATGTTTTATACCCCTTTAAATAAAAGAGCAGGTCTATTCAGATGATCTTTCAGACACTGAAACAACTATTTGTTCCTTTAATCACACTAAAGAACAAAGACATCAACAGTACATCTATTAAGAACACACTCACATGCATAAAATTATTAATGATTTTTAAATGTAAACGAAAACAAAGGACTACAGTCCTCACAGGGGCAAAACTTTTCAAGCACGATATGTTGACTACTGTATTCTGAGAATTCACAACAGTCTTGGCACACAGTAGATACTCAATGAGTATTCAGAATGAGATGAAGGCACATAACAGACATTCAGAATATAAACGATGGGTAACTGGCTACTTCATGGAAATGGTGAGGCCACTAGTTCTTAACAAGATGCTGCATGCTCCCCATTTCCGGGCTGTCAGAATGCCTCAAACGCCTTACACTGCAAAGGGAGGGGGGAGGCATTTAACAAGTTTCCTTGGACAAGCAGATGAAGAAACAAACTACATCAGTGTTTTGGAAAAGGAGTAATGAAATGCTAAAACCCAGAACTGAACAATCCTTTTCCATAAAGCTCTTGGATACAAGTTTAACACTGTCTGGAAAAATTGTGACCAGTGTCTTCACATCTACAAAGACCAGGATGACAGGGCCATCCTCTGGGGACTTGTTGGACAACACACATCTTTCCTTGATTCACAATGCTGTCAGGTAGAAGGACTAACTCAACCATGTGGACTGGGTAGTCAGGCCGTGATTATGCAATTATTTTCACAGAGCTGGACACAATTCCTTTCATTTAACTGTTAACATGTAGACTGAGTATCCTGAAGAGTCTGGCTGGCAGTAAAGCTGTGATCTATCCACTACCAGTATCAAAACCGCCCATCTTGAAAAAAAAAAGCCAATTAATATGTATCAATGATACACATTGCTTTCCTTTTGAGAAGTTAAATGTATATATACAAATGCATATATGATGCAATAACAGTTAATGAAGAGAGGGGCCATAAATTTGAAAGGGAGCAGAAAAAAGTGTACAGGAGGTTTGGGAAGGAGGAAAGGGAGGGGGAAGTGCGATTAAATTACAATCTCAAAAATGAACCAAAACTAAACAGAAAAAAAAGAAGTTAACATGACTAATAAGGCAACACCATAAATAAGTTATGTGTGGGGAGGTCATCTGCTCAGAGGGTGAAAGAACCTTTATAGACAGAGCTACTCACAAAGTATTCCAAAATTCCCACAAGCTTGCCTCATAGTCAAGCTTCACAAGGGTTTCGTTTAAAAAGATCTACTTCCCTAAGATCTTGTTCACAAAACATCCAAAAGGTGCATTTTGAGAAGCCAAGAAGACGAAGGAAATGCCAAGATGCTATCTATGACTGCCGCAACGTGCAATGCTTGCTTTACTTCCTTTTGTGAAGCAGGCAGTCAAAGCAGATTTCAAATGGTGGGCAGATGTAAATGGCATTTGGCTGAAAAGGCATAAAGCAGCATTCAAGGGGGGAAGTCCCACCCCACTGAGTCTGTATAAGGCTCACTCTATCCCTGTTGTCATTGAAGACAGCGCTGTCAATCAATCCTCACTCAGTACTTAAAGAAACCCAAGTCAGCTCCTCAGTAGGGTGTAAATTGCTTCAACAGTCTAGGTAGAAGCAACTAATTTTCAGGACTACTGTGGAGGGGTGAAATAACTAGTTTCTTCTTCATAAAGCCTTGCATGCGTATCCATCCTGTCTCCTGCCCCTCTGGTTTACAGTACTTGGAGGAATCCTCATCCCAGGGATTCATGAAGCTCACAACTGAACCCTCTCACTCAGGCCAAGAGGCTGACAACCCTGTATAGACTTCCAGAATACCAACAAAGGGGCAAGAGTTTAGACGAACAACAAAAGGTTTGCCAGAGCAGTGCAAGGCACAGTGGTGCCTTTCCTGGCGTGAATACAAGACCTTCACCCCGAGGTGACAGGATCATCATTAAAATAACCACCGAGAATGCCGTTCAGAATTAAAATGTCATCCTATCAGCTGCAACTTCTCACCAGACATCTCTTGATCTCTTTAATGTCCCATATTGTTCATATTGCGCTGCCTTAATGTAGCTTGTTATAAAAAAAGGTATTAAGAAAGGTAGAGTTCTTTACAAACATGAAATTGCTGCCGAGAAAATCCACAAGGCTTCTTGGTGAAGAAGTCTCCGTGTGAGTTAGCTTTGATCAGCTCCCTCTAACGCTTCGGGATATTCTACTGTTGCAAAGATGTGCTCTTGGCTCTCTCTGGAAGGCTGTTACCAGGCCTCCAAGGGAGTAGTGAGGGTGGGGAACAGGTCTTGGTCTTCACGCACGTGGAGTGAAGGGTGGCTTATAGCTTCCGGCCTTGGCATCATGCCTCTGTAGCAGGAGCTGTGAGAAGAGCATGGCTCAGTCCCAGCTACTGAAGCTTAAGTCCTGCACAGTCAAAGGTACAGAACTGGGATAGAAGAAAGAAGGCGCTTTATGGTGCGTTAGGTTAGAGAGAGTGAAACTCAATCACATAAAATACCTGTCGAGACTTACTGGGAAACACTCACTTGGGACCTCAATTAATAATAAAGTATGATGAGTGTGTTGATTCTGTGTGTTTTGCTTCCAATACGCTGTCACAAACCTGCAACCCAATCATCCTCAGAGCATGCCAGAAAACAGTACTGTTCCCACTGCAAAAATGAAGAAATTCGTCAAAATTGCTCCCTTGTAGAGCAAGTGCAAGCCAGATGTCAGGAGCAGTATGCTGGGCAGATGTTAGAGATTTAAAATGGGAACTACCTGAATGGCCCTGGCTGAAAACATGTGGCTCCAAAAGTAGAACACTGACACCCTACTGAAATCAACTGTTCGTTTCTGTACTCTACTGGAAGAGTGCAGTGGGGACCGACTTGTCGCAAACCTGCAAAATTATACACTCATGGATTCCGAAGTTCCTTCTCAGCAGAAAGCAGTCTGTTCAGTAAAAACAGGCTCACCACTAAAACACCACTGTCCTTGCTAGTTTTGATTTTAATCCTGAGAAGACAGGGAGGGACAGGACACTACTCAGAAGAGAGCTAGGGATGGGCAGGCAGAGAAGACTGGGAATAAGTGTTACTTGTAAGTTGATCTGCAGGATACAGTCAGAGTGGAGGATGTTGCAAGGTAAGCCTGGGTCAGCAGCACACAGGTGCTGGCCTTGGAATTTGTTTCCTGAACATCTGTGCCTAACATAAAAACAGCCCGGACTGTGGGGGCAGACATAGCAGGTCTCATATTGCCTTAACAAAAACACCAAAATAAAGCACATCACTGTTTTCTGCAGGATCCGTCACACGCAATGACACCCCTGTCCCCAGGTTTTAGCTATGTATTTTGCCACCTCATAAAACCCCAATCAATCTTCCCTTCTCTCCTGGCACAAACTTACGAAGCATCTCCAATCTCCTCATCTCCCAGACCCAAAGAAAACAGCCACAAGACGAGGCCTCCTGTCAGGTGCAGGCTTCCTTTTCAGTCAGAATTTGAGACTAAATACAGACCCGAGTCTTCTCTTGGGACCTCAACAGAGCTCCATCTTAAGGAACATTCCAAACACACAACCAGAAAAAACACCAGGCAGAACATAGAAAGCAAAAAGTTCCTGTTTCGTGGGAAGTGATTCCCCCTTCTCTGCAATAGGCAGAGACATATCCCACCTGGAATGGGAGTTGTTTGTGAACTACTAGTTTTTAGTTCAGACTTTTCCACAATCTGAAGAGTGCACAGTGGACCACACTCTGGCATACAAGTTCAGACTTATTTTTCAATGAGAAGAAAACCATCAAGGCAACTGTATCTGGATGCTTTTATTGTCAAGCAAATATATAAAATCCTGTTACTCTTACTCTTCACAAGAATGCTTAGGACCGTCCAACGGTTTTAAATTAAAGGCCCTGCCTAAGACACCCCTTTCCAGGCTGAGCATTCCTTACTACTGTTAACCTGCTTTCCTCCATTCTGAGGACATACCCCAGCCCTGAGGCATTAAAATTTACTATTCCTGTACCTGAAACTGCCTTCCCCTCAGTGCTGGTTTCCCCTTGTATACCATTTCACGGCCCCTGGATCAAAAAGCTGCCCCATGACAATGCTTCTTTCCCCTCGTCTTTTGCAGCAATCACACTAACTCTTGACACTTCCCAGAACTTAACAGCTCCTCACACATTCACTAAGTAGCTATTTAGAATGGAATTTTTATTATCTACTGAAAAGGAAGCTTTTGAAATTATGTGCAATGTAATATATATAATATATATATAATATATATGTAATATATATAATATACATATGTAATATATATTATATATAATATACATATATACATATATATTCCAGCTTGTCCACATGAAAGCAGAACATGGTTCTCCAAAACACACCCAAGGTCTGGGTGCCACCAATCAAAGCAGTGGACTTTAAACAAGAACTCAGTGCTGTTCCTAATCTCATTGCCTCTTCCTACTCATATTCATACTTCCATAGATACCTGCCTGCCTAGCCTTCCTGTCTGTCTGTCTATCTATCCATCCATCCAGCCATGATGGACTATATATACCATATATCTAAGATGGACTATATACACTATTTATCTAAGATGGACTACATTATCTGTCTGTCTATCTGTCTATCTATCTATCAGAGATGGACTACCATACAGAGAGGTCCAGGCTAAGACAACTGAAAATCATTTGAAAGTGGTTTTGAAATGAGCAGGGATGATTTTGTTATTTAGCTCATTGCATCTTCCACTAGTTGAACTGATCTTTATATATATATATAATCCAAATGAGCTGCAGTCCTTAGATACTGGAGAATTTTGTTTTCTTAAGCAGCTACAACTTACAGAAATTAAGGTGGCTTAACTCTACACAGCCAAAAAGAAAGGCCTGTTGGAAAGGAAATTATTCAGCCACTACACAGTGCTCCAAACAACCTGCAGGTCTGTTCATCAAGCAAGTATTTTAACTATGCTGTGAAAAATGACCAGGTTATGATTTTCCCCAAAGAACTATTAGCTTTTGCTCCTCCAAATTGTGTACTCCACACACTACATACAGAACTATAAGATGACAAGATGCCTTACGTGGGAGGACACCCACTTCTGACAAGTTCACTGTGCATCTGGGAAGCTCATGGTGATGGTGATGATGACGAAGACCACGAAGAGGATGTCAGCAGCTGTGGCAGGGTTACGCCTCAGTGGGAAACTCTCGAGGACTCCGGTAGGACTATGTAAATGTGGCATGACAGCTAGAAGCCTTCAGGCCCCACTCTCCTGAAGGCAGGCTGAAAGATGTGTGAAATAACAAAACCCTACACCTTAGTTCAGCGTGTGGAACTCTAAAAACATTATGTTCATCAAAGAAGAAGTCAGATTCAAGGCAATAAAATGACTTGATTCCTTTAGTACGAGATGTCCAAAAAAGTCCAGTATATTGAGGCAGAGGCTGCATTTCAGGTTGTTCAGGGCTGGGAATGGGAAAAGCAATGGCTGAAAAAGAGCACAAAGTCCTTCCCATGATGAAACTATTATAAAATTAGACTGCAGAAAAGATTATATAGCTCTGTACATACACTAAAATTCTTTGAACTATATATTTTAACTCATGAATTTTATGATATGTAAATTACACCTTCATAAAGCTGTTTTTAAAAAGCGCACAAGGAAAACATCTAGTTTCTTTAGGATCTTCCAGTTCATCAGAAGCAGGGAGAGTAACTGGAAGAAAATGATATTCCACAGAACTCACCACGTGGACTGTGGTTTCAGTTCTTTGCCTGTTATTGTGCATTAACTAGGACTTGGGAAAGCATTTCAGGTATGTTAAGCATGGCACCTTGGAAAATACACAGAGCCACAGGCCAGCCCCCATGAGCCAAATTTACAAGCCACTGTCCTGCTCTGTCACCTCAGGTAAGGCACCTGAAGGCGATCTCTGCACTTACATTCCTCCATCTAACAAAAAGAACACCAGCTTTTATCTCACAGGGCTGGTGAGAGCATTAAATCAACGCCTAAACAATAAGAAAATGCTTGTTATTTATTATAATCCCTTTAAGATGTAGTGTACCTTACAAATATTTCAGACTAGTTTATATGGTGAGATATTAAAAAAAAAAAAGAAAGTTGAGAAAGCGATATCTAGCATAAAGACCAAACTACACTGTGTATAAAGAATGTTCTATATGACAAGTTTTGTTATAAGTAGTATAATGTGCAAAATGTAAGTGGACTACAGAAAATGACTGTCTCAAAATAAGAAGGTTGAAGGTTACCTAAAAACACATTGCTGAGGATCCTTTGAACTTGTACTTTTTGTTATAACCTAGTAAATATGAACACTACAGAAATACTTTAGCTACTCAACTGTGATGGTCAAAGTAGAAATGAGTTGGGTTGACTGTTGTGTCTTAAAAAAAAAAAAGTACAGTATTTTTCTCATGCAACGAAGTGTACCCAGCAGGGATCCAAACTATATATGCAGCAACACAACACGATTAAAAGCTTTTTAATGAAGGCACTGTAAACAGCACTTTCCTTCTGCTTTAGAATATTTCAAATACAAAATTAGCAAGCCCCAGAGACTGGAATTTCTGTTACAGGAGAGATGAAAGGTTAACTGTCTAAAAGGAAAGAATATGTTTGACATATTCTATTTAGAAAATAAAAGGGTTTCCTAATAAAAGCAGAGCCCCACTTGATGCGCCTAATGCTCCTTCAGTGTTTGCATACACAACCGAGTAATTAGAAAGCACACTCAAAAAAAAAAAAAAAGAATAAAAAGCCATTGCAGACATCGGGCCCCTTGTTTACTAGGCTTGCTAGAGGCCTCTGGAGGTCACTGTGATTGACAGGATTTTGGTGTTGGTAGGAGGGTTGATAATGCTCACACATCTCTTGAGAGGAGAGCTCCCGGTCCTGACCACGTTTAATAGAAGAGCAGCCACTATGAAGAACAATGCAGTGGGGGAAGCCTGGGGGAGTGGTGGGCGGAAGGATGTTCAAGGATTGCAAATGGCATTCCCAGTCAATTAGTACTCATTGGGAAGCTGATGTATACCTCGCCAAGAAAAGGAAGAAAGAAAGAAAATGAAAAATTCCCAGGGCAAGATTCTGAGTTTGCCAAAGACAAGGCACTCCTGTTGCCCTTTCTATGAGGGACGTGTCAGGACTCCAGCTCCCAAACGCATCTTTATGAACTTTACAGACAAGACATTTTAGTGAAACAACTCTGGTTTCTGTAACATACGATGACGCTACTTTCATTAGGCATGTCTGGCGGGCAAAAATAAACAAATAAAAGATTCCACTAAACAGTCCACGACAACAGCAAATAAAACCATTGCTTTGAGTCACAAAGTCACCTTAATTTTAATGTGTTTGTTGAACCTGAATTCCTAAAACAAACTGAACAGTACTTTCTGTATTTCTCATGATGGAGAGGGACCATATTAATTATTCCCAATGTTCCTATCCTTCAAGGGCCCCATGACTCACGCTAAAAGGAATATCCAGACAGTTTCATTTGACATACTGATGTTTGGGATATATGGTTACAGAGATGATACATTGATTTCAATCGTATGTCATTAAATTGGTTTAATGAATAGGACTGAAGCCACAGAAGTTTGGTCCTTGAAGGTGCACAATGGTTACTGCGGTGAGGATTTTGATGCCACCCCTGTGCTGGAGTGCTGGTTATTAATGAGATTGGCTGCTGCCTGAGAAAAGTGTTCACCATGAATAAAAATGCTCTTTTAAAATCCTGGAGAGCAGAATCGTGGTCCAGTTTTTGATTCTGCTTCTCAGAGCATCAATTAAAGTCACAGGCTGAAGCACAGATTATCCTAAAATGGGATATTTACCCTTACATGACTCCTTTATCTGAAAACATAAGATCATTTTTTAGGGCAAAAGAAAAAAAAATAATCTTGTCTTGACAAGGTCAGACTAGGTTTTTCTAGCTTAATCCTTTTGGAAAACTTGTCACTTAATCCATCTCGTCCTGGGGAAAGCCTTGTCTTGAATTTCTATATGATCCTGAAACAATAAACACACATGTAGGGTGTCAAAGTTCCAAGGGAAAATATACAGAAGTCCTTGAAACAGTGTTGTTTCTTCCAAAATAAAACACGCAGGAAACCCAATGTTGTTGCTCTGGGGACCCCATGAAGCGATCACCCACTTCGAAAAAGCACACGCTGCCGAGAATTTACAATCAGGCACCTCCCTAAACACCAAATCACCCAGGAAGCAGGTATTCCAAAGACAGCGCATCTGAAATAAGCATAACCTTGCTTAAGTCTGTCTTCGTGTTTTGACTTTTAAAAGAAACTTGAGTTTCAGAAAAAAAGGCGGAATGGTGAATTCACTTTCATTCTGAGAGCAACAGGACTGAACTGGAATGAGAGAGGAGGATTCCCCACCACAGCGCACTGCCACAGTAGCCTCTGAGGTGTGATAAAGTGGGTGCTGCTGTGACAGAGAGCAGTGACTCACTTTCCCGTTCTGTCCTGATTTCTCATTCGTAGCTTTGTTTCCCTTCTTTAAAAGGGTGAAACCAACCCTCCATTGTTTGCCACAAGGCCCATAGAACCATTTCAGGGCTAACAGGGACAGTGTGTCACCAGGCAACTGAATTAAACACAGGAAAGACAGATGTGAAGGCCGGAATTCTTCAAAGGCAAGGGGGTTTGACACTTCATAAATCACCGTGTCACTCTGCTCTAACAAAAACTGGTCTCGTGTACTGTACCCGAGGCTCGAGTTGGCCAGCCTGGGAGAGTGTGTTTGCACACCACATCTGGCCTATCACCGGGAGCTTTATAAATGCAATGAATCATCAGGATCGTGACGAGGGCGGGGCTTCCTCTCTGTACAATAAAGACTTTTGATGGGGACCCAGCTACTAAGAAATACCAAAATGCTCAAAGTGACTCAGGTATGAAATGAAAGAACTTTAACATACATACATGGTAGGTTTTATGATCTCAGTCATATGGCTACTTTCACTTTACTTTTAGTCTCAGGATGAGAGGTGGAAAATACAGACATCCATTGGCATTTGTATCTCAATTATTCTAGCTTTCACAGAAGTAGGCGGTGGAAAGGCCCTATGTCATCCGTCATAATATTTTCTCCTAATCAGGGCATCTAATACAAGAACTGGATTTTAACCGAAAATTGAGAAGTTTTTAAGAACAGAGTCTTTCTGTCCGCCTGGTACCCCATTCAGGCTCATTGGAAACAGAAAGGAGTGACAGGAACCAGTGGGATCAATGTGTTTCCTGATCCTCTTTGGAAGTGTCTTCGTCACGGTAGCTCAGAGCAGTCAGTAGTCATTCATTCCCTAGCATCCTGCACAAGAGTTACACACATCGTATTGAACAAAATACCACTTACTTATTTTCCAGGCTTTTTATTCTCTTAAATTTAGTTCATAAAGACTAGCTGGTAAGCGTAATATTTTTTAAAACTTAAATGGAAAGTACTTTGTGTCATTTTTATGAAGAGACTTGTAGATACCTTCGTGCCTTGTCTGGCCAGAACATGCATGCCTTCCTCCCACAGCAGAAATGACCACGCCAGTACAACTCAGGGAATTCTATTCCTCTCCGCAGTGGTAATGCCTGGCAACATCCCTGTGCTAGTCTCATCTCAACACTGAAAAGCACAAACACTAACATTTCATATGAGATTACATGTACAAATGTAATGCCAAAATATGTGTGTGTGTTTTAAGGAAAAGAGTGACATATACTTCCAACTTTTAAAATTCAAGGAATGTGAATACTACCCTATCTGAAATACTCATGGGTCCCACAAAGCAATGCTTCTCCAGGCAGCCAAAGCGTGTATCTCAGCCTTTCTCACTTGGCTGGCTTCAGTTCAGACAGGACCGGCTTGCTGTCATCATTATTGACCACTTGGGCTCTCTTTCCTTCAAATGTACTTGTGGCTGGCCAGTGATTTTGGGGTGTGTGTGTATGTGTGTGTGTGTGTATGTGTGTGTGTACGTGCGTTGTTTTGTTTTTCACCTTGACACAAGTGAGAGTCACCTGAGAAGAGAAAACCTCAATTGAGAACATGCCTCCATAAGATTGGGCGGTAGGCAAGCCTTGTGGGCATTTTCTGAACTAGTGATTGCTGGGGTGGGGGGCAGCTCACTATGGGCAGTACCACCTCTGGGCACGTGGTCCTGGTGCTATAAAACAGCAGTCTGAGCAAGATAGTAAGCAGCACCCCTGCATGGCCTCTGCATCATTTCCTGCCTGACATCCTTCCATGACTCCCATGGATGATGAACTACAAGCTACCTGTTGCTATCTGTAGTTCAATCATTCTAGGGGATAAAAACTGTTTCCTACCCAAGTTGCTTTTGGTCACTGTGTTCTACCAGAACAGCAGAAACCTAACTAAGACAGAAACTGGTACCAAGTTGTAGGGTATTGCTGTCATAAACCTGAGCATGTGTGTTTGGGGGAGGATTGTGATGACATGTGAACTTTGGGCTGGAAAAGCCTGTAAGTGCTTATTGCTCAGTGGGCTGTCTGCTGTCTAGGGGTTTGGGAGGCAAGAACCCTGACAGCAATGCAGACAATGGAGGCCTGGCTTTGTAGCTCATCTTCTGAGAGTCCCTTAAAGATGTTCTCAGAGGTATTTCTGTGATATTCTGGATTTGGAATCTGGGTTCCAGTCAGGTAGAGCTGGCAACTGGCTGTTTTCAACTAGAGGCCAGGACCACGTCAGTGAAACCTTTGCTTTACTGGGACAATTGATGCTGGTTATCTGGATCTGAGAAATCAGCAGTGATTAAGAAGAGGCCAGCATGGTTGTGGTGACATCTGGGAAAGGGTTCCTCAGAGTCAGCATACAGAAGCTGTGCTCTGGGGGCACCCAAGGCTTACCTCATGGTGGTAATGTGGAAGTTTCTCCAGATGTACTGATTTTGATGGCAGAGGGGTCATTGAGAGCATCTGAGGATTGGCACTGTGTGGCTGGGCTGAATCCCCAAAAAGAGCTTAAGAGGAGCTATAGGTGAAAGTGCAGCCCAGGTGCAGAGAATCCGACATTTTGGAGATGCTAGTTCCATGGGCTGACCACCAAAGACAGTGGCCGCCTTGGAACGAGGCCAGCCTGAGCCTAAGCCAAGCTGAGTTTGCTACAGCAAGTGCTCTGAAGCCTAGAAGATTAAGTCTCAGAAGTCTGATTCTGTACTTTACAGTTACACTTTGGTTTCATGTTGATCTGACTGTAACTGAGCCTTTGTTCTTCTCTCCTGGATTAAGAAAATATTTATTTATTTTGATTTTATAGGCACCCACAATTGAGAGATTCCGGAGTTTTAGAGAAATTTTAGAGAAACTGGATATTTTAGAAAGGCTTAAACTTAAAAAGGCTTTTGAACTTTTAAGCAGATTGTATTTTTAAAGACCCTGGGACTTTTAAAAGTTAGAATTTTTTTTATGTTGTTATGTTGATATAACTATGAGATCTTGGGGATAAGCAAGAAGGAAAGGTTATAGTTTAGCCATGATGCATTTGTCTGCTGAATTGACAGGGAGTCAGTTGTCCTGGCTAGTTACAGGTCAACTTGACACAATTAGAATCATTTGGAAAAAGGAACTTCAGTTGAGAAACTGGCCCCTCTAGATTGGCCTATGGGCAAGCCTGTAGTGCACTTCCTATATTGCTGATTGCTGTGGAAGAGCCAAATTCCCTGAGAGCAGTGCTACTCCTGAAGCAGGCTGAGCAAGCTAGAAGGAACAAGCCAGCAAGGAGTACTCCATGGCCGCTGCATTACTTCTTTTTTTTAATTAATTAATTTATTTTTATATCAATTACAGGTTAGGTACTTTGCATCCCAGGTGTACCCTCCCTCATTCCCTCCCACCCTTCCACTCCCTCCCTCCCTCAACTCCCTCCTCCCCGCCCCCTCCAAGTCCACCAACAGGGGAGGACCTCCTTCCCTTCCATCCAACCCCAGCTCATCCTGTCTTCTCAGGGCTGGCTGCAATGCCCTCCCCTGGGTTCTAGCCCTTCTGTCACTCCCCAGCTTGTATGGGGGAGGGTCAAAGAGTCAGCCATCAAGATCATGACTGAAACAGTCCCTGTTTCCCTCACTAGCGTCTTCAGTCCGACACTGATCTATCATGGGCCCCATCTGAGCGGGGGTTCCAGGACACATCCACACATGGTCCTTGATTGTAGAAACAGTCTCATACAAGACCCCTATGCCCTGCTC
>CM053751.1:7342227-7479148 GCA_028658305.1 Pachyuromys duprasi
GGTCTATATAAGTGAGTATATACCATATGTTTCTTTCTGCTTTTGGGATACCTCACTCAGGATGATCATTTCCAGGTCCCACCATTTGCCTGCGAATTTCATGATTTCCTCCTTTTTAATTGCTGACTTTTACACAATGGAATACTACTCTGCATTACTTCTAACTTGAATTCCTGCCCTGACTTCCCTCGGCAATGGACTAGACTGTGGAACTGCAAAATGAAACAAGCCCTTTTCTATCCAAGTTGCTTTGGGCGTAATGCTTATCATAGCAATGGAAACCCTAAAGCCAGTGCTTTATCATAGTCTGCGTTTTATGACTGTTATGTTTTATCTACAATTGTCAGAATCTCTCTCTATTTGAAGGCAATCTGCATCCCCCATCCAAATGAAGTTCAAAAGAAAGAGAATCTGCCCTGTTAACATATATAAGATAAGTCTCACCACCTAACCAGGGCTCTCACCATTCCCAATGACCAAACTGAGAACCCTGAAATCTGAAAATCCAAAATTTGAAATGCTCTCAAATCTGAGCATAGCACATTTCATATAACAGATATTTTGGATTTTCAATGTTCAAATGTAAAATCTATACGAATATCACAGTCCCTACCCCAACCCCCCCAAAAAAACAAGCCTTCGAAATCTGCAATGTTTCTATTCTTAAGCTTTCTGGGCAGTGCCATTCAAACGTCACAGATCCTTTAACACACTGAGGCAATACCATTACTATCATTAAACCCCACTACCACTGTTGCAAAAAGAAACCAATAGCTGTTTTTTTGTTGTGGTAGTGGTGGTGGTTATTGTTCATATCCTTGCTTTTGAAAGATGGCATTTAAGAGTCACTTCTGGAAGCCAGCTAGGTTAATACTATGCAAAATCATGAACGTGCCACAATCACAAAGAACAGTGGAAATGGGTACGCGTGGTACTTTTAAAAAGTAGCCTGAGACTCAATCTGTTTGTCTTCTATTTGTTTAAGCTGCAAACAGTCTCAAATCCGCGCGAGGCACCTGCTGTCCCGCTGCTCTGCAGCAGGCACACCACTCACGCCTGAGCGGAACCTTTTGTGCAGACACCCAAAAGGCAGCATCAAATTCAAAAGCTCCCGTTCGCGAGGGGCCAGCAGGTGGAGAACTAAAGGATCAGCCTCGAGGCTTCTGCCTGCTAGGAATCGGCACAGAGGCATAAAGAGGGGATTATGGTTCCAGACACAACTTCGGTCTGTCCACGAGGCTGTATCATTAAGAGAGAATACAAAGATTATAGTCTGCACCAAATTCTACAAGCTCGCTACAAGACTCCAAAGGTTTAAGTGCACTTATCTGTCATCCCTTCACTTTCCTTATTGAAATAAATCCCTTTGTAATGACAAATGAGAGTTTTCTTCTTTTCCTTATGCAGACGAGCGATGCATGGGTGCTTTTCATTTGGCTGGTAGGGAGGAATGAACAACTACACAGGAAGGAAGCAGAGTGGGTTAGCATTTGCAATTGATAAGAGCAGATGTATCTCTCCTCACACAGTCCAGTTCCTTCCATGCCTGTAATAGCAAATGATTACATTTCACAGAAATGTAAAGTAAGGGCTTAGGCTCTGAACATTTCTAAGGTGATACGACGCAATTGTTGTTGTTTTTGAATGTCAATGGTTTGGATCCTGAAATCAATCTATTGGGTTTTCCTGCTTTGTAATTCATGCAGTTAATCAACCAAAAATAATACCATTTAACCCCTCTTCACTCATGACAATCTACTGTACAGGAGAGTCACTGAACCATGCACATTCTAGCTTATAATTTCCGTTGAGTGATGCTTTAACTGGAAGTCACTCACCTAGGTTCCTGGCAGAACAGACTTGTGAACCAAAAATTCACTGGAGGTCACATAGAGCTGTCCTTGGCACCAGCTGTCCCAGATGAAGCAATTACTCAACAGGTAGGAAAAAAACAGTAATAATGGAGAAATACTGTTGCTTGCCTAGTTATGGAAAAAGGCCCCAAGTACAAGTTGAGTGAGTCACGGGCAGCTGGCAGAGCTTCAAAACAGGCAAGTACCTTAACACGCTCAAAACTGACTATCAGCTAGGTGTGGTAGAACACTGTTACCCTAGTGCTTGGGAAGCTGAATCAGGAAGAATGTGAGAGCAAGGCTACCCTGGTGAGACCTTATTTCAAAAATAGGGACTTGTATGATTCAAGACTTTGAAGATGGGGCCATTGCTTTTTGCAATCACAGTAGACTCCATCTGGAGCTAAGAGACTCCAAGAGGGGGAGGAGCCTGGTCCCAGGTTCAACCCTGTCATTTACAGCCAGAACTGTATCTCCCCAGCATCCCTTCCCTGGGCTTTAGATTTACTTGAGTGTGCTCTTCCTGGAACTAGGGCAGGGTCTTCTGTAGGAAATGCACAAACAGGAGACCATAACAGCCTGGTCTTGTCCAGGTCTGAACACACCAGACTGGATTGCTGTGGTATATTAGGAAAGTGAAAGCTACAGCACTCCCTTCCTGGAATGTACATATATAACTTTATATTCAGACTTGAATGCTCACAGAATCTCTGATTAGTTTCCCAAGTGAAAAGTGCCCAGGAAAGACTAGAACAGGATTCATTTCTGAAAGTGAAAGTACATTATTTTATTCTAACAACTAAATGAATGGAGTAGCACGTTAACCAGAGGACACGAATAAAAAAGGGCAAATTCCTAAATACTACGGTGCAAAAAATGGGAGTCCAGAGATAAGTTCTTAAATCATAGTAATAACTTACAGTGTCAGGAAAAGGGTGAAAAAATCATTAGAAAGGTCCACAAGTTATGACTATATGGTTTACAGGAAAAAGAAAAAGGCCTTTACTAGTCTCATCATCACAGGTATCACACGTAATTATATTTCTTATTCAGAATGAGCAACTGTATTAACCACAAAATGCCAGATTCTCACCTGGGAAAATTGTGAGTTAACACCTCTGTGGTGGGAAGAATTATTTGTGCAATTTTCCCCCTCCTGATTAAGATACAGTTCCTTGTTTTAGCTTTAAACTGTCATAAAAGTCAACAAACTATCCAGAACATCTCTTACATGCTTACAATGCTCTAATGCTTCTATAAAGGCAAATTTCAGAATTTAATAGGAATGGGAGAATGAAATGTACTTGGTCACTCAGGTAAAGGATGTCTATCTCACATCCCCTCCGGCTGACATGCAAGATTTCAAAGAACTTCTAGCTAACTTTCACTCATTTCTGTTATTGGTTGTTTTAAGATTCACTTTTTCCCACCATAGCTAAAATAGTTTTGCTAAGCACAACCACATAAAAAATTTTAAATTAAATGTTAAATTTCTCAGTGATGTTCATCGTAGTAAAAGTATTACAAATAAAATTTAAGTATTTTAGTTATATCATTTATAGATATACACACAGCATTGTATTGGGATAGGTAGATGGACAGACCGCATGTTCTAGGCTTTTCAAACTGCGGATAATGATTTTATTGAAAAAAAAATTATGTGTATGTTGTCTATATGTTTGGTTGGCTATTTATAAAACTAATTTCTTACAAGGGTCCACTGTTTTTTTTAAAAGGCATTTGAGAAATACTAAGGATGCAAGTTTCTTATGTTTTCTTTTATGACTGTTCAGGTATAGTGGGCACTCAAGTGTGTGACACAGAGGAATTGCTTGAATCCAGGAATTTCACACTCGCCTGGGCAATATAGTGAGACTCTGCCTTTAAAAAAAAAATTAAAAAGAGTAAGATGGTCAGTTGAAGTTATTTCCATTTTTCAACAATAAAAATATATCAGTATTTATTCTAAGATTGCTAAGTCAAACAGCTTGAGCAAACTGTTTGAAAACTAATGTTACAATCCCTCTGCTCACTGATAAGGGAGGTGCTGGGTAATGAGTGGCCCAAGATCGAAGGTTTGTAAACGTCTGTACTAGGCCATGCTCCTCTGGCTACACTTGTAACTACCCTGCATCCCAGGGGTCTTGTCAGGCCAGGAAACCCTACAGTGCCTAGAGCTGTCTAGATTGGACATCTAGGATGCTGGTTGCCAGAAGATTCTTGGGGAACAACCAGGCTGCACACCTGGGAACTGAATGGGACTTTGACCAGAGAGAGTCAGAAAACACAAGGAGCCAGGAGGTTAACTGCTTACTTTCCTCCTCTGTGAGCCAGGCAGAGCAGGCCTAAAACAGTTTCTCTGGCATCGTCCAGCAATGCCAAGCGGCCACTGTCGCTCTTTGTACACCCTTGGATGGCTTCTCTGCTTTTCCCATCTCAATCCACTTCTCTCTCCACTCTTGCTTCCCTATGACTGGACAGACAACTACAGTTTCTGCCTAACTAAGAGTCGACACATAAGTTATTGACTCAGAATCTGCTGTTGAGGGAACCCATCTCATGGCAATGTCCTACACACAGATGCAGAGACTCCACTGTGCGCTACCGAGATCGGAAGAGGAAGAAGAGAAGTCTCTGGCACTGCCTGTATGTGGTACTGCCCTCCTTCCTTTCAGTTCAAGAGAATGTGTGGTCTGGCAAATTTTGTTCTTAAAGTTTTTATTTTTACCGACGTGTATGTGGTGGCATGGGGTGTGCACATGAGGAGACAGCTGTGGAGGCCAGAGAGGGTGTTGGGTCCTTTAGAGCAAGAGTTATAGACAGCTGTGAGGGGCCCTGTGTGGGTGCTGGGAACTAAACTCGGGTCTTCTGCAAGAGCAGTATGAACTCTAGGGCGCGGAGCCCTCTCTCCAGCCCCCATTTCTATCTTCAGCAGGGTTAGACTTCATGGTGGACAGCTCAGTCACGCTTTGCCTTTGACAAGCTGGAAGTGATAGCCAAGATGGGTGATTAAATGGTGAAGTAGTAACAATCAACTCCCAACTTGTTGGTGACCTAGAAGCTACAAGGGTTTGCGCTGTGTCACCGTATGCCAGAGCCAGCAGGGCTCTGCCATTGTAGTCACAGGGTGGCTAGGTTGGTAAGCAGCTACTGTCATGAAGGTTGCTAACGGTCATACCAGAGCGAACAGAGTATTCGGCCAGCACACGTTACTTCATAAAGCTCCCATTTAAAAAAAGCATGGGTCCGTTCCTCTCACAAGTTGTTGGCCACAGATGGTAGAACATAATCATACCAGATCTCAACTTAAGAGTATGTCTGGAAGGTAAGAGAACCAAAGCCTTTGTTTAAAAACTCAAAATGGTGTCTACAAATAGCACGTGAGGCAAGCTATCTCTATCACAGAGTATTTTGCTCTTGGGCCCTAATCCACTGACTAATATAAATAAATACAGACATAAATAGATAAACCCTATGTTTTAAAGACTTGAAATAATGGGAACTTACCCAAAAAGCCCAATCAGTGTGCAAACTTGAACGTGGACATCGAGACAGAGTGAGAGAAGGCCTGGGCTGGGCGTGGCCACGCCGCCTGCTGGCTCGATGGCCTCTGCTACGTCACTTACTGCGTGATTTCCAGGGAGAGCGGACAATACCGCCCTGTCCGCTCTCCGTAACAATGAGACACCGTAACAGAGGATCCTGTTTGACGCTGGCACCAGGCACAGCAGCACCAGGTAAGGGGAGCTGGGAGGAGGCAACGGAACACATCCCTTCTCTTTGCCACATTTGTTCGCTTTCCCAGCCTATGTGTGCTACTTTATAAGGAGGATCTCTTAAATTCAACTTACTAGTGACTCTAAGTTGCAAGATGACAGATTTAGAATTCAACAAAATGTTCCTTATAAAGCTTCTTCTTTTTTTTTTCTTCAAGTTTTCACTTATGATCAAAAAAGTCACCACATAAAAGGCAAACGGGGGTTGACTCTCTGACTTAACTGGTGTTCCCCTGACTTACTCTGAAAAGATTTTGGTTAACTGCAAGCTCATCGTGAGCCAGTGAGATATGACAGCAGAGAGTCCAGGTAGCCCTGGACTCTTAACTAAAAATCTGGAGTCCATATCAAAGGACTTGTGATTTTATCTTGTAGAGCCAGACCACACACTGCTGTGAGCTTAGAACACCACTGTCTAAATCAGTCAGACAAACGAAGGAAAAAACAAGGTGGTGGGCTGCTGCAGGAAAAAAAAAAAACCCAAAAGAACAAAATACAAAAACCATAAATAGAGATATTGATGGCGGGGAGGGGGGGACAGGGGGAGACTCTTGCAGAAAACATGAAACCTACTCTCCAGTACCTGAAAGGCTGTCATGCAGAATAAAACTTACTCCTCACTGCCCTGGCAAGCAGGATGAGGAGGCAACGGTGGGAACTACCCTCAACTGCAGGTGAGCTCACAGCCCAGCATGCCTTAGCTGCTGACCTGCTGAGGATGTGGCAGGGAATCCCCACGGAGAGAAGCTGGGACTCAGGGGTCTCTACAGTGTTTTCTTATCCCACGTACCTACCGGTACCCATCAGCCTTGGGATGTGCTGCACTTGTTCTAATAGGCATCCTTTCTTTCCGATTTTAATAAAGACATTATAAAAATAATAATGTAATGTGCAGAATTCATTTATGCTGCTTACGCCACAGAAATCTTGATTTACTAGATATCCCTCCAGGTTACAATTTCTGCTGCTGGCTGCAATATAATAAAGATGCTGACAGCTGTGAATTACTTTACTGAGTTCTACAAGTTATCAACTGCAATGGTAAATAGGAGGGAAATGAAAGGTAAAGTAGGTGGCTAGGTCACCAGGGGTGATGACTGCCGCTCTGCATAATTTAAGACCCCCTGAAAATGTTGGCAAGTAGATGTCCCTTGCTAAGGAGGAAGAGAAAGTATATATGGCTCTAAGTTTGAGGACATAGAGGTTAATGGAAAATGGGAAGGGCTCTGTTTTATGGGCCTTACTGAAGATGGATGGCTAAGGAGATGGGCAGGAGGAATTATTTCTTATCTGGAAGAAGCTGAGGTTAAGAGATGAGGCAGTGGCCTGTGAACGGCGTGCAGGGCAATTATTAGTGGAGAGTTCTGACTAAAGGTGAATGGCCTGCTGGGAGACAGGAGACATCTGATAGGTAAAGGCAGTCTGGCCCTGGGGCCGTGACCTCATTAATAGTTAAACAACAGCACTGAAAATTAATGACCCACACCTGACTGCCCAGGGAAACTGTGTTCCTCGTCATCACAACTGTCCGGAAACCCACACAAGCGCATTCCAGCAGGGAGTCTGGCTGTCAGTGGTTACGGCGATCCCTGTGGAAATCAAACGGGCAGATAATGAAGAAGAAGACTCCATCCAATCCGCACACCACAGCAGAGGACAGAAGCAGTGGGAAGTTTCTCAGAAGCAAAGCCTGGCCATGTTGAAAGTGTTTAGAGGGAGGACCATGAACAGACCCGACAGACGTATGTGTGGGGCATGAAAGGCACTGAGTGAAGGAAGGTGGGGCCCAAATGACCCCCACCCCCGCTGCCATGTGTCTGCCAGACAAAGGCCATTCATCAACCCTCCTGATTACCAAATTTGCTGGCTCAAAGTGGCCAGGTGGAAGGGAAGGGAAAACATTTTTCCAAAGAGCAATTAAAACCAAGTCATGACTCTAAACCTCAAGACTTTCCTCTTGCACACACACAGGGCTACCTAATGTATCTTCATTGTCACGAAGACCTAAAAAACAAAGACACTCACACACCACGGCCCCAACTGCTGCCCATCTCCCCAGTCTCCGGGTTGTCTTTCTGCTTTGTGCACAGAATTTTGAAAATAGAGTACAATAAATTCCATGTGTGACAGCTTACTGCAGCTAAAGACGGGGCTCCTGAGATACACCTTTTTATTTATTGGGGTTGGGGAGGGAGGAGGTAATGTTTCCTGTATCGGATGCCTATACTTTGCAGACCTTTGGGGACTCATCTCTGCTGAATTCTTTAACAGCTGAGATGACAGGGATGTCCATTACCCAAATGGACAGCACTCTGTATTGATCAGGGCTTCACTTAGCAATCTCATTTGTCAACCTATTGTCTCTCATCTTTACTGCTCCTGATATGAAGGTAGGGGGAGGGTGCATCCTTTTTCGGGTGTTGGATGGTTAATCTACATTCCAGGCACCACTGGGCAATTAAAGCATGCAATGAGCAGAACACTCTAGTGCTCACCTACATAGAAGGCTGAATTGGGCTTCAATCTATCTCTCCCATACAGGCCATAGGAAGTTAAGAGCTAATCCACTCCTAAAAAAGCCCAGCAGAATAACTATAATACTCTTCAAACCCAAGCCATATCAAGTGCTTTGCTTCCATTTCTGCTTTCAGAAACTCGTTCTAGAAGATAAAAAAAAAAGGACTATTATAGGGAGGAAGCTCAAATCCCAACAAAACAAAGGATGGTCTACATAATCTTGCCAGTTAATCATTTGGGGGAAAGTCTTGCTCTGCATCTAATTAGATCCGTGCAGTTAAACATCCATCAAGAAGGCTCCTATAAAAGGTATGTTTTATGTAGTTCTCATATAGGGATTAAATTGGGCATGGTGGAAAGCAATGTTGATTCATTTAATGGACTTCCCCCAAAACATACATCAGCATCCGTGTCACGGAGCTAGACGGCTTCTTCATCCTTTCACCAAAATGCAATAACAGAAATAATTAAACATCTCTCAGACCCGAACTGCATAGTCATTAGGCAACGGTCAATGACTGGAAGCACACTACAGCCTGAACCGCACTTTACCTTGGCTTTCCTAGCTGTTTCTATTCAGAAAGCTTTCCATATCTGGATTTCCCCCGGGAGCTATTTTATGATGCTATAAAGACTGTCGGCCAGAGGCAGGAGCTCCCCAGCACCTGAACTACACACAGAACTATCAAATAACATTTAATTGCTGGATGACACTGTGTGTCTGGGCTTGAATTCCAATCTCCAAATATTATCCATGCAACTGTCTGCAGAGATAAGGCTGTTATGATAAATAAGAGCAGATAAAAACCAATTAAACCTGGGAGCAGCAAACACTTCAAGATCTTGACTTCCACAGTAAACAGAGTTTGAGGATGTATAAACTATAAGAGGTCTGATATTATCTCTCTTGTGTAAGGAACATTACTGGAGGCCTCATTCTTTCTGTGTATATGGGTGAGTGTTTCCATGTAAACACATGAGCTAAGAGAGAGCAACACATACAAACTGCAAAAGCTATTAATTACTCTTTTATCGAGTGCTGGAGAACAAACAATGATAAGGAATGTAAGTCTAAATACTAGTTGTGGCATTCGTGATGGACTCAAACACACCATCATGAATACACTCAGCACTTTTTTTTCTCCTTTTCCCATTAAGGAGGTGCTTTTTTTCCCCTTCTCCAGCTGACAAGATTCTACTAGTGTCTCTAGCTGTTTGCATACATATTATGTCTTCTTTGTGATACGTTTGCAGAGCCAAAGCCAAAACACCAGGCAGAAGTGGCAAACCTTAACCCCAAGTTCCTTCTGGTAGACCACAGATAAGGAGAGCAGCCCTAGATTGGGGTGGAATGAACAGTGTGTGTGAGCTCCCTCCAAAGCTTATCAAAACCTGACAACTACACAGGACACTGGGAAACTTATCAACCAAATGGTGATGCAAAGGAAAAGAGACTGGACAGAAAGGGAAACGGTATGGCTTCAAAGGGAGCTTGATTTTATAAAGCATGAGTTTCTTTCATGAAAAATAAATAAATAAAAGCATAATAGAAGTTTGTCACTCAGGAAAATATTCCATTTTCTTTTTAAAAGTGACTTTCTATCCATTTTTTGTGGCAAAGGAAGGGGAAAAAAAGATGCTATCCCCTCCTGTATTTATTCCTCTCAGGACTGGGGATGGGGGAGTATTAGGAGCTGTTTAGCTATCTCTCACACCTGGGGTATAAATAGAGGATAATAGCCCCTATTGTCCGAAGGAGGAGGGAAATGGCGGAGTGGCATTCAGCAGGGGTGGGTGGTAGGTAGGTGGGTAAAGACTGCAGACTTAGGAGAGGAAAAATAAATGTCACAATGACTAGGTGACAATGACTAGGTGTAGATTCAGGATAAAGAAAGCTGGGTGCCTAATGACCCCCCAGCTAACAAACAACACAGTGTACAGTTTAAAAAGAAAGTAATTTACCAGTAATATCGGGTGATAAATAATACTGGAGAACTTCAAAGGATTCTTCCTACAATGGAGGGACCCGGTGGTCCCTAAGACTGAAATGATCCAAAAGAGAAGCACAGGAGGCAAGAATAAAACAAATCATCTCAAAGGCTAGAAAATAAAACTGACAGAATTAATAAGATCATAAAAAATTTTGAAAAGAAAAATATATGTTAATTGCATGAAAAATAAACGTTTTGTGGAAAACAAAAACTAAGCATTGTTAAATTTAGGACAGAATACAGAGTCCCCTCATAGTAGCAGAAATGATTTTATTAGCTGTAAGGAAAAAAAATTATAGATTTGGAAAAGTGATATGGAAGAGATTTAATACTTCATTGACTTAGTGACAGTTGGGTCCTGTGATCCTTAGAGCAATTAACTTCGGTTATGAAGATCAGTGCCACCATTACTCTCAATTAATGTCGATGAAAGAGTCAATGTATGTGAGGGTTTTATAAATACACAGAATTCCTCACCCAAAATGTGTTCTCTACTTGTCTCTCTGGGAAATGAGACAAGTAGAGAACATCCTCTTCCTCTTCTGAGGCCCGCAGTCCTTTCTTTTCTGAACCCATGGCAGTTTCTCCAATAGCCAAACCTTAACCAAGAAACTTGTGATGCCTGTGAGTTTGCACCTGACTATACATGGGGGCACTTGAAAACTTTAATAGAACTCGAGTTTTGCCACTCCACAGCTAGCTGCCCAATGCTCCCCTGCTATGACCTCTTCTGGCAGTCTTAGTGCCAGAAGAGAGTAAGTATGGTAAGATAATCAACACATGGAAATCTTCAAATAATCTGCTCATCTCACCGACAGCAATAAAGAAGAAATTCTAATGTAACTGTGCTCAAAACTAGGCATCTGAATTCTTTTCTCTCTCTCTTTTTAGGCATCCTATTTGAGTCTACTAGATAAAGAAAGTAGAAAAATATTGACATAAAGAATCATAACTTCTTTCAAATCCTTTCCTTCATTTCCTACCACAAGCCACTCAATTTTATCTTTGTGCTGTTTGTGGTCATGTAAACTATTCTAAAAATTACTCAATTTTTTTTATTGTGCAAATTCCATGCTTAACGTGCAAAACATACTGGTTAGGTATTATTTCTAGTAGATCCTTAAGTCTCCATCCTTAGAAAGAAAATAGATATAATATGTACAAATTCTTAAGTCAGAGAGTTTTTATTACTGAGTGTGCAAGCTCATGCTTTTAAAACCCTCAGGACTTTCAAGGCTAGAGTACCTTTACACTGATGAGTGTGAGGGCCTGCTGTGTAAGACCATATCTCAAAAAGATGAAAAACAACAAACAAACAAACAAACGGGGCTGGGTGTGGTGCAGCACATCTGTAACCCCAACCCTGGGAAAGCAGACACAGCTGGATCTATGTGAGTTCCAAGACAGCCTGGTCTAAACAGTGAGACCTGTGCAGTGTGTGTGTGTGTGTGTGTGTGTGTGTATGAAAGAGAAGCTCAGAGATTTTTCACCTACCAATATGCCACTTAAAGAAATATCTTTCATGACTAGAGGCAATAGTTCAATGGTAAAGTACTTACTTAGCATTCATAATATCCTGGGTTTGATCTACAATTCTGCTCAGAACAACAGATGTATGTATGCATGCACATCTACAGTAATATAGGTTTATTTTTAACATCAACTATATGTAAAAGGTGGAATTCTCCATTTGGAGAAGAAATAGTACATATATCCCCTGAAGGAACTTGTACTGAATAAGGGTAGGAGGATGGGAGGGATTTGGGGGCCTCTGAATGGCTGGTGATGGAACTCTGGGCTTTTCACATCAGACAATGCTTTGTCATCGAATTATAGCCTGTCTCAGTAACATATTGTTTGCTTTGAGATAGTGTCCCTCACAGCCCATATTAACCTCAAATTTGCTATGTACTCAAGGCCTGACCTTCTTGTCTCTACCTATTAAGAGCCATGATTACAGTCATGTACCCAGCTAGGAACACACACACACTTAAAAGCTCATCACCAAATAATGACAATAATTTATTCTATTGCTACTTTGGTTTGTGGTTTATCCATAATTTAATTAATCTTCATAATAACTATGAAAAATGGTGAGTATACTCAGTTATGTTTCTTGTTTGGCTTGGTTTTTTGTTTTGTTTTGTTTTTTTGTCAAGTTGACACAACCTGGAGTTTTCTGGAAATAAGAACTTCAATTAAGACAATGCTTCTATCATATTGGCTGTTCTCAAGTCTTAGGGCATTTACTTTTAACTATTAATGTAGAAGAGCCCATGCCCCTGTGAGTGGTGACAGATAACCTTGGGTTCATGGCATAAAAACAAACAAACAAACAAAAAAACCAGGCTAAGCAAGCCATGAGGACAAAGAGTAAACAGCATTCCTCCATGGCTTCTGCTTCAGTTCAGTCCCTCCTTTGGGGGTTCCTGCCTTGGCTTCCCTCCATGTATTGTGACTGGGACATGTAAACCAATTAAGCCCTTTCCTCCCCAAGTTACTTTTGGACATGGTGTTTCATCACAGCAAGAGAAAACCCAATTAAGACAATGAACATTTCACTGATGACAAAACTAAGGTTAACGGAGATAGTGAATTGCTCAACACAGGAATTATTAGGTAACAGCCATACGAAGCAAAGTTCTGAATGCTCTCCCCTAAATCCAGGAACAAACATTGCGCTAATTACTTGCAGTATGCCAAAGGATTAAACTATGGTCCTGAGACCTCAAAGGAGGTTGAGAGATAGTTACAGAAGGAAGCCAGATTTACACAAATAATTAGCATATAATACACTCCAGTATTTGCAAACACTATGTGATGGGCATAGGAGAGTTCCATATCTTCAGGACTGCAGACAAAGGCCAGATAGAGGGGAGAGAAGTAGGGAAGGTTTATGATAGGGTAGATCTGTAGCTGTGTCTTGAAAGTTGGGCAGAGCTAGAGAAGAGGAAGAGAGGCTCCAGAAACTCAGTAGATGAGGAGTCTCATTACAGTCAATTTGTAGTTCGCATTAAAAATAATCCACAAAGGATGTGTCTCTAATTGTTACTTAGTGCACAATTTGAAGCCAAGAAAAGTTTACCAGTTACCACTATGCCAACCTTATTCACACAGGGAATCACGTAGATCCTTTTCTCAGCCTTATCCATTTAAATTTTGTCTTCTTAGAAAAAAAGTAATTAATCAATTATTTCTGAGACTCTCCTATAAGCAAGGCAGGATGGTCCCTGCTCTGACAAGTAAAAAGAACTATGTATAGTCTCCCAGACAACAATTTCAGTGAGCACAGACCCATAAATGTGACGCTCAAATTAAATATTACATAACTGAGAACATAAGGATGTCTGAGCAGCATGTGCAGTGAATATCCAAAGAGAAGCAGGATTTAGATGAGCAGGAAGTTGGGAGGGTTGCCCTTGCCAGTTCAGGGCATAAGCACAGCTGATATGAAAAAAATGAGTAAAATGGATATAGCAAACTGAGCTGACAGTTCATGTAGTGTCTACATTAGAGACCACATAAGACTCTGGAGATAAAATCTTCAGCTACGAGCGTAGAGCAGGAGCATAAGCATCAAGAAGTTATGGTTATGCTATGCTATTTTCATAGTTTCATATTCTACCCATAAAATTCAGACTCCCTTGTAATGACATCATAGGAACAGCTGGGTCTTAGGTACAAGGGACATGGAGGAATGTGCATCATTCTATGGAGCAAATGGTTCCCTTGAGATACTCGGCTTCTTTGCTTTGTTGAGGCCACCTTGCTTTTATATGGTTCCTGTACTTCCAGCTTATACAATTGACAACTGCACACACTCACAGTGTGCAAAGCATAGCACACAAGAATATACAGTATTACAGCAATGAAAGAGTAGATTTTAAATCTCATTTATTCCCCCAAGAAACTTCATAAAGACAGGCTCCTGAGACACCTCCTCACATAAAAACACCTGCTGTGGGGTTAGAAGAACCTGAGTTTGAGCCCTGGATCTCATGGAACTGACACCTAAAAGCTGTCCACTGCTCCTCGTATGTGTAGCTGCATACATGAGCACACCTGCACACGCACACATACACTCCACTAAAAATAATTAAAGAAAAAGATGACACCATACCACTTTGGCTTTGAGACCACCTGGGAGACACTGGTTTTTCCAAATGCAGTCTCGTTCAGAGTCTCATAAAGAAAGCCATACCTGAAAGTCACGCCTAGAATGTTTAAGGCCATGTGCTAATCGGGTTGATGAGGCTAAGAAGAGAGAGAGATACAATGTGTGAAGTTGATGGGACAGGAAAGGCTTTTCTTAACTCACCACACACAAGTGATCCCCTCCTCCTTTGAACATAAAGAGAGAGCAATAGAAAACACTAGCTGTATTTTGTATATTTTGTATCATGTACATAGAGGCTGATAATGTTTTCAATCTGACCAATGACTACCAGCATGGAGACCATACACAACATGGAAGTGAAGTGTCCGGGGAGAGGATGCATCACTTGGCTCAGGACTCCAATCAGTCATCTTGTCTATACTCCTTAGAAGAAAGAGGGAGGGAGAGGAGTCCTGAAGGAAGAAGCATTGGGTGGGAGACCCAGAGGGCAGAATGAGCTGCTGAAACCACACCTCACCGAAGGGCTTTTCGTATCAGGCTCTACACAGGAACCGAGATGAAAAGTCCCCAGCTTTCCTTAGCTGTGAATTCTTTGCTCTGGATAATTCTGAGAGAGTAAGGGTGCGCTAACTCTACAGAGAGATGACCTGACAAGGTCTACCCTGGAGCAGAGGCGGGAGGCAGATAGAAGGCAGACAGAGAAGAGACGAAGTGCTTATGACTCTGAAGTTCCAGGACCTTACATAAGTATGCCCATAAGCAACTGCGTGGCCAGAAGAGAAGCAGCACAAAATAGCTATCCAAAAGTGTAGTCTAAAGCAAGACTAAGGATGTACGACAAAGCTTGTTTATGTAAGCTAAGACTGAAAAGAGGGTCATATAAAAAGAATGCTATTTATTCTTTCACACATTTAAAAAGGGGGGAACCTCACAGAAAGGAAGAGAATAGCATTGAAATAATTGATTATTCATTAAGACTTTGCAATGATTCCATGATAACAATATTACAAAGAATACAAGAAAACTGAAGAAATACACACAGAGAAATATCCACCTGGCAATGAAACATCAAAAGCCAGTCACTGGCTGCTGAGACTTATTAATGCTAGAGAGAAACAAAAACAAAACAAAACCAAAAACCTCAGTATTCTAAAATATTCAGCAATGAAAAACTGTAAGAACTTTACCAAAGTTTAATATACACTAAAAATATTCAATGGAAAAAGAAAAAGAATTCAATGGGGTCTCATGTAGCCCAGGATGGCTTCAAAGTAACAATGTAGCTGAGACAATCTTGACCTTCTGGTCTCCCTGCCTGTACTGCCCAGTGTTACAATTACAGGCACACACAAACTGGTATATATTTTTAAACTATCAACATTATAAGAATTTCAGTGATGTATAAAAATAACTATAATAGGTGAGAAAGTTATTGTAGATATTGTAGGACTACAGCTTGTAGAAAGACTGTGCAATAAATCCAAGCTCTTCTACATACATGAAAAAAATACTAAAAGTTGAGGCAAGAAAGTGTTAATAGCAATCACTGATGAGTCCTTTATTTGAGCACATTAGGCTACTACAAACAGGGCTGGAAAGATGGTTCAGCCCTTAAAGGCAAGGCTTACAACCAAACATAGAATGCTACAAATAGGTTACAAGTGATAAATTTTAGGATCAGAAAATGTAATAGACATTTATAACTCTAAAAGCGGTAATTAAACAATGCCACCACAACATTTACACAAAACGAGCGGGATCACAGTTACTACCAGTTACTATTCCATGGCACTGTAACACTGACATGAAACCTAGCTCTCAGCCAGAGGGTAGTGGGCTTTTTTTGAGTGGCAGGCAAGTTTTGTGCTTGTGCACACACAAATCCCAAGATAAGACAAACAGACCTCAATCTCAGGTCCGGTCAGTGGCAAGAAGGTAGATCCCAAAGACACTGCCCTTGATTAGAGGGTGGGAAAAGATAAGGCTTGTACTTCACTGGCTGGGCACTGCCAGTGATGCATGCCTTTAATCCCAGGCAGATGGCCTGATCTGCGGGGTGAGTTGTAGAACAGCCACAGCTACCCAGAGAAACCCAGCCTCAACAAAACAAAACACAAAAACAAACAAACAGAAAAACCAACCCGCCCTCCCCAAAAGAGAAAGAACTTCACTGAATTTCATGTGGGAATTTTCATAGACAAGCTGTGGAAATGGGCTAGCCACTATGCTAATTAGTTTCTTTGCTAAACAAATACAGTCAGATTCCTAAATTATTGTATATTTAAAGTATCTGATAGAGAGTGAATATCCCCTTAAAGGCTACAAGTTACTGAGCAAACCGCATAGAAAAAGTTAACATGGAAATTATTCAAGAAAAGTTCACTTCAAAGGGAAATAATGACACCTTGTTAAGATCTAATGGTCCACAAACTTGCTATTTTCAATAGACCCAGAGTTAACATGGGCTCCAGGTTAAGGGGAAACATACACAATGTTCTAGCATGTTTTCCTATGTCTTGTCTATTTTATGAAATACTTAGTAATATGAGGCTGTTAAAAAATAGTAATAACGTCTGTACTGAAGGGAAACTGCCAAGGAGAACATAAAGCCCACTCTGAGAAGAGCTCTATTTGCTCTGGTCCTGTGGGCACAGTGAGGATTCCCAGCGGAAAGGAGAACAGCTGATGTTAAATTAGCAAAAGACAGGGAGCGACCTCGGACGTCAGGGCACTGCAAAGAGGGACTGTGGCTTCTGTAGTCCTGAAGTCCCGGATGATTTTGATCATCTGGATGGCGGGGAACAGGGAGGGTAGGGGAGGGGGCCAGGCCTTCTCACAGGCCAGTGTGACTCATGTGTGTCCTGGGGGTGGAGAAACTCCTCACCTGATTATCAGCCATCCTGACGCAGGTCTCCTGGAATTTTAGAACACCAGGTACCAAGAAACCCTGGCTGCTCTCAGGACGCCTGGCTATGAAAGTGCATCTAATCTCAGCTGTAATATCAGTGCGATTGTGGGAAGTACTTTTAATCACTACAGAGGATGTAAAAAAGCCGGCATCGCCTCAGCCAGCAGCACTCAGGCGTGCTTGTTCAGGGCTTAAAACACCTGGAGGAATGTACCCCCCCTTATGACACACATCTCAGCAGCACAGCCCACTGCCCACAAGGAGAGGAAGGGCCCAGTGTGGAAACACCCCCTGGCGTCAGGCTCCACCTGGGCAGGGCTGTGGGGAGGCCTGCACAATGCTGACCTAACACACAGGATGTACATTCCCAGAGAACCTCTCCTCTGGTGGGGGCTAAACTCTGCCAGGAATCAAAGAAGAAAGTAGAAAGGAAGAGAAGTTGAGGACTCTAGGCTTTAAAAAAAAAAAGATTTTTCAAAGCAACTCCTTCAAAGGCCTTTTTATATTTATTTTAAGGAGACATTTGAATTTAAGTGACACTGTCAATCATTTCTTTTTTCAAAAATGACAATGCTGCTCTACCCTACCTTTTTCTCATGGCTTGATGGAAATGAAGGGGAGTTATTTTCTTCACTCAGGGGGAGAAAAATCATTGAAAGAACACTCTAGCAAGGGCAAGCAGTTTAAATGCTTTATTTTCTCTGCTCTTTTTTAATTTGGCTGTATTTCTATTTACTTAATGTTGTCATAGATGTACTCTGATTAAATAAACTTTAAATGGAGAACATACAATTTTCTGAAATCATCAGCTGGAAAGGAAACCCAAGAGTACCAGAAAGAGTAACAAAGAGGGGAATGTGGCAAACTATAACCACCACCACCCCCTTTTCAGACTCCATTAAGCCAAAATGTAAATTATAATTCTACCTGTGATATCCTAAATATCAATCTCCGTGACACTATCCTGTATCTATTTTAATATTTAATGTTTTAAAATGGGACTAAGAATACCTAATATGAGCATCCCACACATCTCACAGATTCTGAAAATTCTGAAATGTAAGATCCAAAGATTCAGAGCTGCAGCCCCATCCATTTTTCCTCACTTTAGGGCTGAGAGTTGGAGTCTCATCCAAGAGGCTGGGTTTCTGGACCAGTAAAGGTGTGTCAGGTGACCCTTGGAGAGAAGCCCATTATATCTGTCGGGGTCCTGATATTGGGGTAATCTAAACCTTGTTACTGAGCGAATAAGCCATGGCGGGAGGGAGGTTTTGAATAGATGCCTCTTACCAAAGCAATTAAGATCATTTAGGAAGCAGAGAAAATGGGCAATAAGGATCTCCCTCCTAGAGAGCACTTGCTGGCACTCAACCAGTTCTGAGACAGACAGCTCCCAATGTGTGAGGTGTGGCTCTCTGCATAAGTGCTGGGGGCTTGGCCCCAGGGAACTTTCAAGTCTGTGGTGAAGGCATTCTCAAACACCCAGAGCTGTCATCTTGCACACATGGTGTCCCCAGTAACCAGGCAGAAGGAGGACTCAGGACTCATGACCTCTGTGGTACCAAACCCAGTGTTACTTGTGGATGAGAAGCAAGAATAATGAAGAGCTGCTCTGTCCAGGAATTTAAAAAACATTCATATTGCTCAATACCACTACTTAGAAAAAGCCGACATCCGACATTGAAGCTTTGAGAGCCCTAAAAAAATATCTTCAATGCCTCCTTGAATTGAGCAATAGGAAGAGACAGAAGCAGAGCAGGCTGGTGTAGAAAAGCCCCTTGTCCAAAATGATCTTGAACTCGCCCAGCTGCAGCCCTTGACACATCACATGGAATTGTTTATTTACAGGCTGCCCTGAGGCCTGGAGAGCAGCACACGTAATAACTTAATTTTTTTTTCTTTTGTCTCTCATACTAAGGATTGAACCCAAAGACTGGCACATGGTACTGGTACAAGTATTCTTTTACTGATATAAATATGTTTTTTCTTTTCTTAATTTTGCAACAGAGTCTTACAAAGTTCTCCCAAGCTTGCTTTTGATTCACCCTATAGTCCCAGCAGGCTTTGAGCTTGAGATCTTCTTGCTTCAGCCTCTGGAGAGCTGAGACTACAAGTCTATGCTACTAAAGCTCCTAGGTAAAGGCACTGTCTTATTTAAATGTTACCCTAAACTTGTAGCATGAGGCATTTGAATGGCCACATACGCTAAACACAAACAGCAGAACATTCTCCGGTATGTCAAAAGGCACAAAAGATGAGCTTGTCTCCCACTGTTCATTCCATAAAACATCTACTCAATTAGTGCAGTCACCACTGGCCACAATGTGACTTGTTGTTTAAAAGCCACTGATGAGAGACAGAACTGTTGGTGTCTAAAAGGTGACTGACAGTCAAACGTGTGGTCTGAAACCCACCTGCACCTGCTCCGCGGACGGAGGACATTAAAGCCACACACTGAACCTTCACCATAAGGCACAGTCAAGGACTGAGCGCAAAGCCCTGTGGTGGTTCAGGACTATCAGCTGTAAGCCAGCTGTGACCAGAGCTAGAGCACACATTTCCAAAGAACACACATGGTACTTCTGACGACATACATGTTAGGTATACTGAGTATGAGATTGTCTTCTCTACCAGTTCGATTAAAAAGAAATCACCTGGAGGAAAATAGTCACGGGAGGACTGCAGAAGCAAGACGCCAGGGGCTGTGGGAGCACGCAGGGTGTAGCAGACAGCCCCAGACCTGCTCTGAGGCAAGCTGGTACACTTGCGCACTGGCGTCCATCCGTTACCTAAGGGTGGCGATCTGTTTCTTTCTCCTGGTGCCCTCGCAGAACCCTGCGGCACCTAGGTGGTTAATTACTGCAGGCCAGGGTCAGCACACGGAAGGTCCTTGGTAGCGTGAGTTTAGCTCCTCAATCTCCTGGCATCAGACAGTAATTTTCAACGGGACACAAGTGCAAAGGAGTTTTGCTGAAAAGGAGGGCTTTGATAGCTCTGCAATCAACTCGGCTTCAACAGGCCTTTTGCACAGACTGAAAGCAAGTCAAACTCAGAAAGCCATTAGTTTCTCCTGTGAAACCCTGTCTCTCGCCTTCTAATGCCCTGGTGGGAATTATTTCCATGAACCAAGAGAAAATTCTGTCTGGAGCAGTTTGACAACAGAGAAAATGGCACTCCTGAAATCCTGACATTAGTGTTTTGTTTCTAATTGAAATCCAACATCAAATAAACTCGCAATCAGAAGAGAGAGTGTGTGTGGACCTATGGAGAGAAAAGAAAAATAAATGTGGTTTTAGTAGATTTCACTACCCAGAGAAACTGGGCTGTTTTCCATTTCCATTTAGCTGGACCAAAAGTGGTCACTCTTTTTTTTTTTTTTCCTAATACAGAAGTGAAAAGTAGAAAAAGCAGTTTCTCCTTTTCCTGCAGTAGAGAAAAAAGCTAGTGGTCGGCAGCCTCGGAAGATAATACAATTTGTAGGGGCCACGCTCTTAGCACTGCTCGGCTGCTTCGCTCATCCTCACGGATCAATCCGGGCGTCTTTAGCACATGTGCTTGGGCACTGACAAATGATGTATTCCATTTCTGAATCCATAAGCAGGAAGAAGCCGACTGATAAACAGCTCTGTGCGGAAACGTATGCACCTTTCATAAGCAAGACAGATCACTCATTCTCACCGAAGGCTTCCAACAGGAACGCTAATTTTGTATTTATTTGCACAGCATATGGACTGTGTCCGAAGCAGTGCATTAAAGAAGATCTCAAGCAGCCAATCGCTCTGATTACATTTAGTCACCCTTGTATTACCAGGGCTCAATGGTAAGCAATGAAATAGGAAGCACCTCATCAAATGGTTCTCAGGTTGGAGGTTTTTCTGAAGCTTGTCTTTCTCCTCATGCTCTGAAGTGGGAATTTTTTTAAAAAATGAAATACTGTGACTGTGGCCATGCATCTTAAATCTACCATATGCCTTTCCTGTCAAACAGCAGATATTTTTATTAATAACTCCAAGAACATATTGTGGAATTCTTTTTGTTTTGAGATCCGGTCATGTGATTCCTTCCATAGCAGAGAACACTGGGTAAATTGTAGTGTTCTAACATGCCAATGAATGGTCCCTTGTAGGGCCAAGTTAGTGATGAATTGGTATTTGCTAAGGCCTAAGCAAGCACAGGGCACTACATATATTCCATCTTCTGTGTGCTCCGCTATGATGGATGGAAGCGAGGAGCAGGAAAGGACTCAGAGAGAGTCACAAGCTGACAAGCAGGCAGCAGCGAGCAGACTGTTTTAATCAAGCCACAGAAGTAGCTTTTTGTGTTACTTACCATAGCTTCACCCTTCTAGTCTATACACCGTTCATGGACACACTGTATCAAAAGCCCAGCTGAGCACTAGACTGCAGTAGAAAACTCAGCAGATACAACTCCCTCGGGGCACTGGACCGTTTTCTCACAGATGGCAGACAGGAAGCACAGTCCACATCCTAAGAGAGCAAGCCCCCGACAGGAAGGGGCAGCAGGCTTGTGGCTCTCCTTTAGCACTACTCCCTACAGCAAAGGCCACTACCTGTGCGTTGTAAGGTCACCCAGGACCCTCCAAGCCTTCTACTATCAACACTCTCCCGGAGAATGGTTTTCTGGAGACTGGTTTTCTGTGTAAGCCTGAAGTGTTACAGGAACATACTCACATGGTTCAAAGACATACGAGCCTACCTCACCATACTGGTGAAGGCTGGACAACCAAAAACCTGATCAGCACATATCCCCTGGCAAGGTATTTCTGGTGGTGTCTGCTGCAAAGCATTAAGAAAGACATTAAGTACACTGTGCCTTTCTATTAAGTCTCCTGTGACAGCCATTAAAAAGAACATTTTTGCTTCTATGATGATATGTATTAATTGTGAATGTCTACAAGGACAGACTTTGTGAAACTGTAATTGTGCTTCTTTTTGCCCCCCAAATTTCATGATATTAAAACTTTAGACCTAGGTATCCCAGTTCTCATAAAAAGAGAGAGGAAGGAAGGAGGATGGTTAAGTTCAAGGACAGCCTGCTCTCTCTAGAAAGCTCCAGGCTAGCCAGGGATTCATAGAAGACATTACCTTAACACACACACACACACACACACACACACACACGTCTCTCTCTGTGTATATATATATATATATATATATATATATATATATATATATATATATATATATGAATATGCATATGACCCAACATAGCAAAAATCAATTGAACAACTTTGTTAAAAATAAAATTCAATCAAGCAAACAAACTTGATAACATCACAACTAAAAATCAGGGCTTAAATGTAATCTGGAGTTTTTGAACAACAAGCATCATGCTGTAAAAACTGCATCCTATTTCAGAACTGAATTGAAAGGTGGCTTTCTCTTTATAGAGTAGGCTCTTGGTTCCTAAGGAGATCTGTATAAAAACTGTAATGGTTATCTTGGTTAAAGGTGATTGGGAAGAATAAACTTCATTTAGAAAGGACCTTGAAGAAAGCCACAAAAGTCAAAGAAACTTTCATTTCCCAACATGGTAAATCAGTTCCAGAGAGGCAGCCTGCTACCGGGGGTGTGGGGCCAGCCAGGCTGACCATACACCCAAAGTGAAAAATCAAGAATCAAGGTTATTTTTTAATTGAGACGAACTAAGAAAAAACAAGCCAGTTTTTGAAACATTGAAATTGAGAACGGACATAAATGAACGGAGGCTGCAAAAAGCACTCTCTTCCTACCTCTCATCTTGACTATCATCGATATAATTACTACTTTTAATGCAAACATTTTAAATCACACATTTATTTATTTATTTCACATGTGTATATGCCATGATGCGTGTGTGGAGGCCAGAGAAGCACTTGAAGGAGTTGCTTCTCTCCTCCCACCATGTAGATGCTCTGGGATTAGTGGTAAGGGCTTCCACTGAGCCATCTTCCCAGCCCCTGGTAATATTACTAATGAAAGTATTTTTTTTTCCGTTGGAACTTCGCCTCACGGGTGAAATGATAATTATTTTTAGAAGGGCAACAACTGAGAATACAGGAATGTTGTAGACCCTTCTTCAGATCATTTTTACTAAGAGGACCAACTGATGGAGTTGAAACCTGGAAAACACTTCCTTGACAAAAGGACACGTAATAAGACAAAGACGAACTGCACAGCTGATGTGAGTGGTGAGCAGATGCATGTAGCAGAGATAACGAGACTTCAGCTAGGTATCTACTGAATCAGCCCTTTGTTTTTGGCTCAGATGTACAGAGTGTGAACCCAGCCAGCTTCCTTGTCTATAGGAAGCCGTCAGTCAAGGCTGTGCCAACGTGTGTGGACGATGGTGATAGGACCAGTGTTCAACTGTGATCCGTGCAACCCAGAGCAAGCCTTGTCAAGCAAAAGTCTCCTTAGAGAATTCACTCCGGAGGCCATGACGGTCCCCACGCGAAGCACAACTGCACAGTTCACACACAGAAAGAGTACTTACAGCGGCAGACACTTTGCTGTTGCTGTTGAATATGTATTTTTACAAGCTGATGTTTTGTTTTGCTTCGATCTGACTTTTTTTTTAAACACAACCAAACTTGAGGGAAGCAAATAATTCACCCAAAGTTTGCCAATAGCCACATTTCCTAATGTAGGGTTCCTGACACATCCTAGAGGACTGTTACTACAAACACAACAGCCCCAAATACACTTGACTGCCACAGCAGGCGCCCTCTGCGTCCCTTTCTGACTAACAGTTAACACTAACCAAAACTACTATGACTTTAAAAAATAAAGGTGCCCACCAATCTTAATCTTCTTGGTAATTAAGAAAAAATATGCATGCCATATCCCTTAACATACATACAACAAGCAAGATGAGCACACATTTTCCAAAGGAAATGGCCATTAAGGTTTAGGAAGTTGAAAACCTCACCACTCACCGCAAATGACCCACACCTTCAGCCAAAAGTGGACTTTTATGACAACCATTCCTTCAATTCATTTCTCATAGAGACTCAAAAAGACTTAATCTTTCAAAATGTTGTCATATATATGTAGAAGTAATTCTCCCCCCTCAAGCTCTGGCTTCAACAGAGTTCTGAAATCCTGGCCACTCTCTACAGCCCACAATGGAAGACAGCATGGCAGCGTTCTCATTCTCTCTGCAAAGAGCAGGCAGAGGAGGTTGGGAGCCTTGGATACACTCGTTTTAAGGTCAAGGAGAGTGGCAAAGGTGAGGGAAAAGAACCACAAATGACAACTCCGCCGCTAACACTTGTTGCAAGCAGACTCGACTGACTCTATCCTCAGTGCTGCTCTCAGCCTGGATCGGTTAGATTGATCCTGAAGCATTCCTGAGAGAAGCACCATTCTATCATTCCATTTAATAGGCAAGGAAACAAGCATACGGAAGAAGGCAGAGAAAGACTCAGCTCTGAATACAGGCTCTCATGCCTCTGCTGATGTTTCTCAGTGACCCATCAATAACAGAGAGTTGGCATCTGCCTAGACTGGAGTACCAACACAAACGAAACTGGGGCTGATACATAAAGTGGCTAATTTATGCACCATTAGACAAAGCCAGTTTATAGGAATAGGATACACCTCATCAGAATTTTAAGGCATTGCTTGTTCAGTTTTTTTTTTTTTTTTTAGGTCTACACAAGTACGTTTTGGTGTTTTCTCTTTTTTTTGTTAATTAAATTTTTAGAAGAGGACATTGCAGCCATTCCTGAAGAGACCTGATAAGCTAGAGTTAGATGGAAGGGGAGGAGGTCCTCCCCTATTAGTGGACTTGGAAAGGGGCAGGGAGGAGATGAGGGAGGAGTGGGGGGGATAGGGAGGGAATGCAGGAGGAGACTACCACTGGGATACAAAGTACATAACCTGTGATTAATATAGGTCTTACTATCTCCTCCTTCTTTCATATGATTCCTGCACTCTGCCCAAAGTTTGGTTATGAGTCTCAGCATCCGCTTTGATATACTGCTGGGTAGAGTCAGTCAAAGGTCCTCTGTGTTAGGCTCTTGTCCTACTTCCTGTTCTCTCCTTCCTCCAATGTCCATCCTATTTGTCTTTCTGAGTGAGGATTGATCCTCCTACCCAGGGTCCCCCTTCTTGCTCAGTTTCTTTAGGTGTATAGATTTCAGTATGTTTATCCTATATTATATGTCTAATATCCACTTATAAGTGAGTAAATATCATGTGTGTCTTTCTGCTTCTGGTTTACCTCACTCAGGATGATCTTTTCTAGATCCCACCATTTGCCAGCAAATTTCATGATTTCCTTGTTTTTAATTGCTGAATAGTATTCCATTGTGTAGACCATAATTTCTGTATCCATTCCTCAGTTGAGGAGCATCTGGGTTGTTTCCAGGTTCTGGCTATTATGATGATATTTTCACATGCAGCAAGTACTGTCTACAGCCATGTATGGCACAGTAGAGTGGGAAATAAGACTTAATAGCTCATATGTCATACAAGGGAATTCCTGGGTCAGCCAGTTTGAATGACTTCTATAAGATATACAACATGGAGACAATATGAGTTTACTTGTAAGAGATGGTCTGGGGAGTAAATGAGACAATGTATAAGACACCAGTTTGCAAACTAAAAAAGAACAAATAAATGCACGTTGATTTTGCTGTTGCAGGCTTCTCTTAGGATTTAGACTGAGATATAAATATACTTCCAGAGGTAAATCCTAACACAAGGCAACATAAATTCACTGGGGAAGAGTGAAGGGGAGAGGAAAAGAATGCCACTGATCCAATTCAACTAAACACCCAAGAACTTAAGGTATTTACTTGGGTTCCCCCAGGGACCTTATTAAATCACAGGCAGTCTGCAGCCATGCTAACAAACTGGACAAGTACTAAATGCCTGCTCTGGAGTAGCTGGCGACCCTGCATGGGCAGGCTATAGAAGTGATGGGGAAGGCAAAATATGACACAGGGGGATACTGAAAGGCAGGAAAGAAGCTCTCATCCTATGTGCTACTCCTTACTGTCTCTGCTGGCCCAGCTTGGTGAGAAGGCTCTACACTAGAAGGTCAAGCTGTATTTCCCTAAGGAAAATACGCTCACCCACAAGATCCTTATCTCCAAAAGATGTCATCTCCATTATATGTTTCTGGAAGCATCCTTGATATGTCGTAAGGCCTTGACCTTGAACAGACATACTTGTTCCAACACAGAGTGTCCTCTCTGAAAAGTCACAGCTTTTTTTTTTTTTGTATCCAGTGACATTAATGTATCCAATGGGAGTTCTATGGTAGTTACTAAACAGGTAATAGAAATGATGGGTCTGTAATCTGACATTTGTGGTGTCAGTTGATACAATATTGCACACCATATTTGGGACCAGATCAGAGTTCATCTCAGGAGATTCTGTTCCCCAAGGCCTGGGGCTGCTTTCCATTCCACTGGAATTTGTCAAACGTGGTCACTTTTTCAAATGAAGAAGTGAAGAAGAGAAAAGGATAATTTCCTTTATGATTTCCTTTCATAACTGAAGCATATTGAATATTGAAATTTTGTCTAAATGAGTGATAATCATCTTCAGGTGGCCGTTTGTCAGAAGTCAGTGGAAAGGGAGTGTACACCATCCAAGCTCTTCCACCCCTCATCCTACTGTCTTTCTTTGAAAAGGCCTTTAAAAGACAGGGCTTTTAAAATTTACATTTTGACCTGGAATATGAATATGTCTGCAGTTATTCTTTATAAAAGGAAATTAACAGGGCCCTGAAATGATTCCTTTCAATAGTCAAATGTTTTTGTTTTTAACATATATGTAGAAATTTTTTTAAGTTTCTTTCTTGAATAGACTGCAACTGATGTCCGGAAAGCTAGCTGATCATCCTATTATTTGTCAGCATTGTAATTTGAATGGTAGAGATAACAACAGTTCATTTAATAAGCCATTGTTTCCCCTAAAATATTTCAAGGCTAACAAATCAAAAGGCGTGGGAAATTAATTGCTCCAAAGTATAAACAGATGTATATTAAAAGCACATGACTTTGTCTTAGAAAGAAAACTGATTAAGGCTTTAAGGACCTTTATTTTAAAGTCCTCCCATCCCAATGTTCCAATTCAGTTTCTTGCCCAAAATAAGGAGGTGTTACCCACTGGTCATTTCCCTGTGCCACTGATATAGGGACAATTAATATTTACACAATAAATACAAAGTTCTAATAAAACAAAACATGCTAACAAGTAATTTATGATCACAGAAACATTAAGTCAGAGAGAAGGAAAAACAGAATGTGAAGAAAGTAATTGACAGGGACAGAGAAATATTAATAAGATGCAGGGGGTCTCTATTTAATTCTTTGGTTATGCCCACAAATTACTATGTGTCAAATACTATGTGGCCAACCTTAACCTCATCAACTATTCTATGAGTTGGGCACAATAATTAATCACATATTTGCTGATAGGGAAACTGAGTCTCAATTTTTAGTCAACGTTCAAGTGCTGAGAAATGCCAGCGCCATGCCCCAGATGCCCACTCTGCATGCCTTTGGAGGGTCACAGGCTCTTAGAGCCTGCAACAGCATCTCCTTTGGGCCAGGTCTAGAGGTCACCGTTGTGCTGGCCTGGCAGCTGTGCCTGTCTCCAGCTGCTCTCTGAACAACTGAGTAATGTTTACCTTGATCTGGAACCGTGCCTTGGCGATGTTCCGTAACCTGGGCACTCGTAGGGTCCCTCACCTCTTGCTCCACGCTCGGTACTCTGTTTAACATATCCCACAGAGACAGATGCGGAGAGCAGAGCTTTAAAAATAACAAGTCTTGGCAAACTCCTGACTTATTAGCCCACACACCAATTCACAGATGACTGGAATTCTCAAATCAGATTACCCGACAGGCAATTTCATTATCTTGCTCTGGTACACCTTCAAAACCTTGAGATAGCCAGATAGACATCACCCATTAATCTCTTTGGTCGCCAGTGTGCAGCTTTGTAATCCTATTTGCGCAGCTGCCAGTGTTCACTTTCCTTAATATTTTCAGGTCCGTATTTATATGCCATTTTATGTATTATGGAAGAATCATGGTCATTTTAATATATATATAATTTTATTATATTTATTACCAGACAAAATAATAAGATTTAAAAGTAATTGACTTAAAAGAGATTTCTACCCTTTTATCTCTCATAGGTCACCTAAAACTGAATATTACACACTATGGCATGTGTAGAAAATGCTGACCACACCTGGGTTTAATTACCCTGGAAGAGGAGAAAGGAATGCAAAGAATGGATAATACCTTCAAGTTAAATGTACGATACACGCATTCTTCTATAATAGGAGTTTAAACAGCTAACTTGATTTTACTGCAACTATTCATTTAGTCTCAAGCTAAATTTAATGAAAAAGAACTTTGTAGGATAAAAACTTACTGCGAAGCTCCATTTAGAGAACATAGTAAAGAGAGTGTTCTACTTCTTCCTCATCCTCCATTTGGAAGCTTGAACAAGAAAGAAAAGCTTCTCCTGGAGCGCAAACGCAAAACCTCTTGGTGCCTTCTCTCTGGCTTATAGGCAGTCCTCCTGGACACCAACATAGGGATCCAGCAAGAGGATCAGGCACTGGAGGCAAGTTTTTCTTACTCTCTGCTGCTACACTCCCCTTCTCCCACAAAGAATAATCACTTCCTAATCCCTTACACCAACCACTGCCTTCTGGGTCAGTGAGTCAAAACCTTTGCCTTTCTCTGATCCATACACACCCTGAATTGCATTTATGAATAACCTCATAGCTCCATCAAGGCCACCCAGCCTATCATGAATGGTACTTTATCTACTTGGGGTACTTCTCGGCCCTCTACCTATTGAGCCATCTCCCCAGATCCACATTTTCCTTCTAGAGACATAGCTTAGCATAGCCCAGGCTGGATCTGAACTTGCTACTCAGCTGAGGATGTCCTGGAATTCCTGATTTTCCTGACTCCCAAATGTTGGGATCACAAGCATGTGCCAAGATGATTGGCTACTTCCGGCACATTTCACTGGCCCTAAATTATCCATTATGTGAGAACTATTCTCAATAAGGTTAGACCATGGGAAGAAATTAAATGACATTATTTGAGCCAAACTCTCTAAGGTCCTGTGCTAAATCTCTCCATATAGCCCCATATCCTGTGCTACTCTTAGCATTCCTATCTTTTGTGTCCTTTTGTGCAATCACTTCCTTATAGCCCATGTTCCCAACTAAGCCATGAAGTCCATAAGAGCAGTGGTCGTGTCTGTTATACCACATATCGGTCCTCCTCTCTAGCACCATGGATGGCACATGTTAGGTGCTCAGTTCATACGAGTTAAATGAGAAGGGAAAATGGCAGAAAGATGCAGGGCAGACAGCAGGCATCTGGCATGGAGTAGCATACTACACACCTCAAGAGTAGGCTGTCCCATAGCCCATGCTGGAGTTGATAGAAAGTCCTAAGTTGTGGTGCCTGGGACATAACAATAGAAGCTGTTTTCCTATTATTTTTATTCGTGATTATTAATTTAAGATAATGGGTTTCGTGGTGATGTTTTCACGAATGTATATAAAACATTTAATTTCTCTGCTCTCTTCTTGCCCCTCTTACCCGCTTCTTCAGTTCCTCTCATCCCTGTTTCCCACCGAGATTCTACATATAAAGGAAAATGTGTTACGCTTGTGTATAAAAGCCATTCTTGCTTTGTCATGTCTTAACAATGAAATGTGTCAACTGACATCAGCAGAAGTGCATTCAGGTTATATATAGGTTATATACCGGTTAATGGGACATTCTCCTGCACTCTGCTACGTGCTCCTCTGAGTGTGGCGCTGTCTCTACAATGGAGGTTTTAAAAGAGATTCTTCCTACTTAGTAAGATCAGAGAGATTTTGTTCAATGACCGCAGTGACAAATAACCGTTTCCAGAGTTTCCTTAAAGACAAATTGTTTGAATGTACAAAGTTTTGTCACTTCTGTTTTTTAGAATTGCTTTCACGTTTGAATAATCATTGCTTAACCTCTCACAGTGACCGAGTCAAATGCGGTGGTCAACAGCATAGATTCAAACAATAAGTTCAAATTATCTTTTTAAAAAGTCAAGCAAACCTTCAATCAGATGGTAGCATCCATCAAATAGTGTGGTGGGGAGGTTTAGCTGGCTAAATATAAAGGACTTAGGATAATTGTGATACACAGCCAACATAAGTATTTTTTGTTATTGTTGTTTTCTGAACCCCACAGATCTTACATGACTTGTTCATGCTTCCACGGAGCCAACCACAGCCTGTAGCTTCAAACCCAGTTTCATGCCATATAATGGATCACTCTGCTGAAAATGCAGCTGGGTTTCCCCCCTTTTCTTTTCCACATTGCAATGAACAATAATTTCCCGGCTTTCAAGAAATAGTAATTTTTAAATGCTTGCAACCTGATTATATTCATTAAAGATTTCCAAAATAGTTCCTAGTCTAGCAAAGTGGAAATCGCACTATGATTACGTTATTATAAAACTGGGGATGGAAGGAATATATTTCTCTCCCAAAAGTTCTTGAGAGTCAATATAATTCCCATTATATTTTCCCTGCTATTTTACTCTCCCTTTCTTTATTAGAGGTTTAGATTTGAAGCAGCTCTAAGGAAAAAAAAAAGAATAGGAATAGAAAGAGACTTAAATTGCTCTTTGTCCATATTAAGGCCAAAGCTTTGGCAGATAAAGGCAAAAGGGAAGGTCAGACACTGTGACCTAATTACGTCCTGACTTACTTTCTTATCCTTTTATTAATGAGAACCATCCAATTTAGACTGGCTCAGTAATTATGTAACAATAAAAGCCATATATGTTTAAACATGTAGCTTTCCTGCAGTATATTCACTTTCTAGAAGGGGAGCATTTATGGAGGAGAGAGAGAAAGTTTTGGCTTGTCTGAGGCAGCCTTGTGTTTCTCCTTTCTCCTACACGGCTACTTCCACGTTTAAAGAAAGTGCTGGAGCCGGAAGCAGAGCAAATTCCCCAGCGAGGATGGACAGTTAGGTGACCGAATGCTAGGAGATGGGAGAGCTGCACTGACTTTGGGGGAGCGGGAAACCAGGGGACTTCAGACCACCGCGCCACTCCCCTCCCCATCATCCTGGGGGCGCTCTGCTTCAGCCCTCTTGCCCTTCTACCCTAACTTGGTCCCCATTTCCTCCACAGTCATTCTTCACTGTGATTCTGGCTGTCTGTGTTTTCCGGTTGTCCACTGTGATTCCTGTCCCACTGCCATTTAACTCTTTCTCACGTCTGCCTCACTAAAAACAAAGCAAACCAAAACACCCCAAAATATGTATTTCTTAAGTGAATCGTGTTTATTTGTAACCCTGTTGGGATACGGGAGAGTAGTGGACCCATGTGAGTAATAAGTGTTTACTGACAAGAAATGGGAACAAATGAATTCCTCTTGACAGTAATGATGTTTATATAATAATCCCTAAGAGTCCCTTCATAATTTTTCTCTCTTACAGTATAACTCATAGCAGAATGCTCACTTTACATTTTTATCAAAAATGTGATTACATCTACTTGCATTCACTTCATCTCATATATAAAACTTTAAGTAAGATGTGCAATCCAAAGAAATACGTTCTTAGAGCTATTTGGAAGTTGCTTATTATACCTGCAGAGGGAGATTTTCCACACCCAGCCTAGAGCTGGTGTGTAGTTACTCAAAGGAAACAGTCCCTCTATAAAGATCAGTGGTAGAATGAATTGATGCTCTCAGAAGACCAGCTATCCTTTGAGGAGTTTATTTGGGGTGTGTGTGGGAACCAAAAGCAAAAACGTTCTTGCTGCATGCTTTTCTACTTTAAACCTGAGAATATAAATATACTTTGAAAAAAGGACTGGGTACAGACATATTGGTTTGCATAATGCGTGCTCTGAAAGTGACTGAGGGAACAAGCTGGCTGCCAGGATAATATCTTCATATTGGATCCTATCTCAAACCTGTTACTGTAAAACACTTTGGTATTCTAAGAGTATTAGAATAGTTATGCCAAAACTAGATTTATTCTGTTTTCTCAAAGGCTCGAACACTGACAATTCATACCTCTTATGCTGAGAATTTATGTTTCAAGATTGCTTTCACAATGAAAAAAAAAAAACAAAGAATGAATTGCTTTCAGCTTCAATTTTATATATTTATGTAAATATCTACAGCATATGAAGGTTTTCAATTTTTATTTAAAAAAGTATTGGCTATATTATCAAACAGAACGACCCAGTTAAAGCTTTTCAAATAATATAAAATGGTGAGGGGCCGGGAGAATGTGTTATCTGGTACTCGGCTGGTGGGAGAGACCGCTGCTTCTCCTGAAGCAGTGCGTCGCTTACTTTTTTCTTGCTGTGGCTGATACTTGACAGGGGCAACTGAAGGGCAGAAGGAGGCATTTGAGCCCACTGCTGGAGTGTGGAAGACACAGCAGCTGGAGGTAGAAGCTGGCACCCCAAGGTCTTCCTCTGTTCACCCTTTAATTCTGTCTACGATGCTAACCCGTTAGGTGGTATCATCCACACTCAGGGTGTGTCTTAGCTCCTCAGTTAACAGACATGCCCAGAGACATGTGTCTAGGGGAATCCAAAACCCAGTCAAGTCGATGAAGGAGGTTCAGCATCGCCGATTGTGAGTGCGCAAACAATGTGGCAGTGTGTAAAAACACTAGAAGATACTCTGCTTTCCTGCTTGGTAAGTGAACAGTTCTCCTTTAGTGTCACCTGTCTGTCCTACTTTCTTTCAGCTCCTGGAGTCACTTTCCACCTATTGGGTTGGAGTGACCTCACCTTTCAGCTGGCCATAGACAGAAGTCAGTTCATTTGCTCTTCTGTTTCCTACTCTCATACATGGTACTGCTGAGCTGAGTGACATAGGCAAGTGACTCAACATCCTTGAATAGCAGATTCCTTAACTGTCAAAAGAGGACGGCACACAGCCTGACTCTCCTTGTTCCTCTCGAAGGCCCTCAGTCCAGCACTGCACGCACACACCCATCCACCATGATGGCTACACACTGAGATCATGACTAGCACAAGAACTCACCGTGGAAGGAATCCTGGCTGGGTCTGTGATTCCGCAATGTGAATGCTACCTCTACATCAGCTTTATAAAGCTAAGAACTTTCCTTCAACTAGTAGAGAATAGCAGCTTTGAAAATCTATGGGGTCTTGATTGTCAATAAACCTGCCCTTCAAGGATAGGTGAAGTGCTACACTGTAGTAGACACATAGAAGCTAGAGTCAGTATCAGACACAAGAATCCTGATGGTGCTTCAGGATCCCTAAACTCTGCAAATGTCCAATGCTGATGATCAAATCAAGCATACCCAGATATCCATAATGCAACCTACAGTTCCTACTAAAATGCTTTCAACTTATGCTTCAAAGACAGAACCTTGGTTTTTAGAGGTTATTAACAAGCCAGTAAAATATGACCTACAATTTCCAAGACTAATGCCCTGAGTGATATCACTTATGAGCCCTCGTGACAAATATCTCATGCCGTTTATCTCCCAACCTAGATGGCTTCTTTCATAAAAAACTATTTGAATAATCAGGTTTCTCTTGTTCTTCAGCCACCAGGAAACTAAAAGCTAAATTTAGTGCTTGAATAGAAAGTTCTAAGGCCATCTACCACGTGCTGCCTTAAATATTTCTATCTAAAGCTTTTTAAACCTCTTTTATCTCTATTCCAAGTGACTTTTCAAAACATCTTTTGCCTGACACTTCAGTGTACTTGTAAGTAGCAAATGTATGAGTTATATACCTTTCTCCACTCTCAAGGATGAAAACAAAGGCCATGCGGACCAGGAAGATGTTACAAGGAAGCCCAGAATACTCAAGACATCTACAGAGCCCGTTCCCCCTTAGACAAAGGCATCCCTGCTACCCCTGCTAGCTGTGGCCAAGCGGCTTCCAAGGAAAGGTTTCCCACATCAAGGAACTTCCATGTGACTGAATTACATTAACCATATCAGCAGCTCAGGCCCAACCATATTCATTGAGAATTTTTCTTTCAGCTCAGTAATGTTTCTTGATGACCTTGACAAAACTAATGATGTAGCAATTCATTACTGACAGAGCAAAAAAAGACTGCCACAGTGCTCACAAGCACTAATAAATTATGGATAATTTACCAAATTAATACCTGTGAAATGAAGCCCCCCGTTTTACATTTTCATTTATCATTCTACCTAGCTCTTCCTCAGCCCTCTTACACGTGGCCCTCTCAGAGACAAGCAGTCAGTTCTGAAGTTACATTTTTCTAAATCTACTCTGTGTGTGTGTGTGTGTTATATTTTGGAAGTTACTACTCACTTATACAGATACTATTTTTCTAGCACAATTTGTGTGTTTGTTTTATTTTTTGTTTTCTGAGACAGGATTTCTCTGTGCGGTTCCAGATATCTTGGAGTTCACTTTGTAGACCAGGCTCGCATCAAACTCGGAGATCCTCCTGTCTCTGCCTCCTTAGTAGTGGGACAAATAGCATGTGCCAAAAAGCACGGCCTGCTAAGCAAATTTTAAAGTAAAAGAGCATTCAAATCCAGTGTGAACAGCGAGCTGTTGTCAGGTCCTACGTGCATGTTCATGGCAAGCTGGATTTCAGGCACTGAGGAAGTAGACAGACGATGAACACCTATGTTATTTGTCAATGTTTCCGAAATCTATGACAGAGTCAGCAGACCCCTGTAAGGGGGCTGACCTCAGTCAACCACCATAAGTAACAGCATTTTCTGGAACACTCACTGTGCAAGACTGACTCTGCCATCACAAAACTCTTAATCTAGGGAAAGCTGGAAGGAAAGCTTCCTCGTCTTCTTCTTTTCTTTTCTTTTTTTTTTTTTAATTTGGGTTTGAAAAGAATATTGGTGGATGACCTTATAAAGCAGAATTATTCTTAGCATCTAGGTAATTTCTTGTGGTAATAATGGGAAATTATACTCATAATGTACTATTTATGTTGGAAGAACCAGCATTAAATTACGGAGCTGACTGTTTTTGTTGTAAAATGCGAGGGGAAGGGCCTCGTTTTCAGTGGATTCACAAACCAACATGAAAGCAAGCAGGGTAAGGCCATAATCAGCTGCTGGCTTTGCAACCTAGATGAAGGCACAAGGCAGATGAAATGTTTTCTTAAAGCCATACCCAAAACTCTCAGAAAACAGACTTAAGTGCCCTTTGAAAGAGCAAGGCTCAATTAACAGTTCATTCTCTTTATTGATCAGACCTTTAAGAAATGACCACTCTTGTCCTTGCTAATTTTGAATAATTTTAGACTACCAGGCCACCCCTGTCCCCACCCAAATCAAGCTTGACTTTTCCAATTATCAGGCTTACTCTGTCCCTTTCCTGAAACACTGGCCATCACCTCCTGCTGCTTTTGTGCCCCTTTTTATGGTCAGATGATTTTTCCCCCAAGCATGATTCTCCCTTTTTCTCTGGAAGCTTCCATATTGGACACTCACAGACCTCTTCCTTGCTGTCTTAGCTGAGGTTAATATTGCTATGACAAAACCTCATAATCAAAAGCAACTCAGGGAGGAAAGAGTTTATTTGGCTTACATATCTCAACTCTGTCCATTGAGGGACAGTAAGGCAGAAAGTCAAACTGGGCCTCAACCTGGAGGCAGAAGCTGATGCAGAGGCCACAGAAGGGTGCTGCTTACTGGCTTGCTCCTCATGGCTTGCTCAGCCTGCTTTCCCACAGTACCCACAACCACCAGCCCAGGGTTGGTCCCATCGATAATGGGCTGGGCCCTCCCACATCAATCCTTTCAGGCTTGTCTACATCCTATTCCCACGAAGGCATTTTCTCAGTTGAGGTTCCCTCCTCTCAGAGGGCTAGAGTTTGCATTAGGAGGACACAAACAGAGCCAGGATGCTTGTATTCCTAGCAGTGATGGAACAAGGGGTTTTGTCTCCATTCTCTCCCACTGTAAGATTTGCCCTTTCTAAAGTTCTCACTTTATAGCCATCCTGCTCCAGAGTCAACTGTGGGCCCCGCCCCCTTCCTGGACATACGGTTGGTTAGCTTATGATCTTTAGAGTCCCTTGGAGGGGACCCTGTTTATATGCAAAAGGCTCCATCCAGAGGGAGTCAAAGAATGTGCTCCAAAAGACTATACCTGTAGAGAAACATTTATTCCTTCAACATAAGGAACAGGGCCAGGGTGGGGGTAGGCACTGAGCTGGGTGGGAGAGGGATGCTTTGCAGGCCCCATTGCTTCCCAGTCTGAGCAGCTGGCTCTGTTTACTCAAGTGTCTAGCATAAATCATTTTCTTGGAAGATGCTGTAGGCAAAATGGTCTGACAAATTACTGTTAGAAGTTGAACTTTTGTGTCTCTGTCTTGGCCTCCTGACCTTCCCTCCATTCCACATCTTCAAGATTCTAACATTTCACACCCAGCTCACCCACGACATCCTTCCAGGCCCCTCCATCATGCCTGACTTGCTCATTCCTTAAATCTCAGCAACATCAGATAACTGCTTGATGTTACTGTTTGTACATGCCTTGCCGTTACTGATACTTGCTCCGTTTCCAACATCAGGACATAAGCTGCACAGCACTTCCCAAACCACCCAGCTCCACCACGAGCACCAGTGAAGATCTGCCAAATATTAAGGTATTGGCGAAAGCAGGTTACTTTTATCTGTTTCCATTAGTCTTTTGATATGCTGGCCTTCATTAAATGACACTCCAATATGCATTTCCTAGCAGCAGCAGCAGCAGCAGCAAGGAGCGTCTTGCGCAGTCCCTGCAAGACCCCTCACACCAATGCTTGTCTTCTGTTTCACTCTGTGTTTTTCTCGGGTTTAGAATTTTTACTGCACTAAGAGTACACAATAATACACATCCGACTCCAATCCCTCATTATCTGATCTCAGAAGTATGTAAACGGCTGGGAGTATTTCATAAATCCAGACTCCAAGCACTGCACATAAGAGCCCAGACTTCCCGCCCCACGGCCTTCCTCCCAAGAATCTACACAACCCTCGGCATGGGTGCTTGGCCAAGAGGCAAAAACCTACACTGTAGGGATTTGGTGATAGAGAACTGAAAGTTGGAAGTATTCTGGCAAATGTAAAGACCAGTAATATGACATCACCACAGCTGAAAGCCACAAAGTCTACCCCAGAACTAATGGGCACCAACCAAACCCTGATAGAATGTTCGCATTGCCATTATAAGTGAGAAGGAAGAAAAATAAACACATTTGGAAATTTAAACCATGCCAGGAACAAAAAATATGAGTGGTGAGACCACAGAATAGTATTTTTTATGGGTAGCTTTCAATTTTATCAAGATAGAGTCGGGAAAATATGCATAGTTGTGCTATCTAGTCATATGCCAAGTTTTCATTTTGTTTTATGTTTACATTAGGGCTTCTCTTATTTCATCTATTTATGTTTAATAAATCATATTATATCAAACCCAGATTTGGAGTATCTCAGCATAAAATATTTGAGTGATTCCTATTAATATTTTCATAGGACTTAAACTTTAGATTTTTCGTGTTTCTATGGGAAATAACACCTAAAGGTATAAATTTAACTCAAGTACATTAGTACACTGCTGAATTACGTGTCTGCCATGAGCACAGGAAAATTGGCTCTATCTGTTACATGCTTTACACCTACTTAGAAGTATGTATGTATCATTTCCAGTTCAAGGAGTAGTGGATACATTAATCATCCAGTAACTTTTTCCTTTATTACACATAACAGTTTTTGAACCAAGAGCTAAATGATCAAAAGGCTCTACAAATCAATAAACTGGCAGATAAAATTAAATAAATAAGTAGATGATTGACAGATAGACTGATAGAGACAGACAGATAGCTGAGTCAATCAAGTTTCAACTCTAAGAAAGAGGAGGGTGGTGAAGAAGTCAAGTTTACACGACGCAGCATAATTTTCACTTAGCTGCAGTTTCACTCAGTATCCGAGAAGGCTGCTTCGGAATACCCTTTGTGATGTGTGCAAAATGCCTTTACTATTGTCCTCCTGGGAAGGCTGGCAGCAGGCTCTGCACTTTGACCTCCAACCCTGCCTCAGCAAGGGGCTCATTGATATTCCCAGAAGTTTTCTCTCAATGGAAGACAACCATTGAACAGAGCCCTGCTTTGGGGCTGGTGGTCCCTACTCCCGCCCCTTGCTCTGACGCCCTCTGTAAGTGGTAGCATGCGGGTCTTGTCAAGCCCAACAACTCCAGGGCCTCCACAAGCCACAATTTTTCATGTCTATTTGATAGGTCTTTTCCTTGCTATTCAAAGCAGCTTTCACACTCGTGTTTATGTGTGAGGGCTTTCTATTATGGCCTCATATTTGATTAATTTGCAGCATTCATGTGTTTAATTCTCTACACACAAAGGGGATGAACTAGCTTGGACTCCATCGACAGGGCATTTCTGCCAGGAAAGTTCAAATGCAAGGCAAATGGCTGCTGGTGGAGATGGTTCCCGGCTTACTAAAAGAAGCCTAGAAACGCAATAAAGAGTCTAACTTAAAATAAAACAAAACAGTGCTATCGCTGCCAATGGTTTTGTTAATGGTATTTTAAGGCACGTAGGCAAACATTAGAACGCTGCGTCCCTTGTCAGCGCATACATACATCTTCGCAAGAAGGGGTGTCTGAAGTGACTGCAGCTGCAGACATCACACACATACAGAAAAGGGTTCCTGGCTTCCTTTCAAATCCCATCAGTCAACTGTTATCAACCAGGGGGAAGCAGAAGACAACACTGTCTGCAGTATCACTTGGGTTTTCAGCTCTGGTCTATTCCAGGCGTGTTTGCAAAAGTGTAAAGTATCAGGGAACAGAATGCTGTTCTCTATGCTTCTTACTTAATAAATATTTTCAAATTTGCTTCTAACCACAATCATTGTCATCCCTTCAGCTGATCCTGATTAATCCTCAAGCAAGAGTGTTTGGCAAGAGCAAAGTGCGCGGCAGACTCCTCTCTGCTTACCGGGCTATCATTTGAATTAAAAAGTTAATGTTTCTTTTTTAAACTCCAGAAAAAAAAATGTTTCTTTAAAAAAAATGTTTCTTTAATGGCCCTTTCATTTTTACAAAATATTTTAAAGAGCTTCAAACTGCGGACAAATAATTTGCACAAAGCAGGATAAGACAGACTCATCCTGTGTGTCAAACTGCATTTACGTGTCCTTTAATAAAAGGCAGGATCCTGGTCATCCCGTGATGTCATTGGAACTCTGTATTTAAAAGTCCCCAAGTTATACTCCCCCCTCCTTTTTTTTTTTTTGCGGCGGCAAAGACGAAATAAATCTTTACAACATAGATAGAGGAGGGAGAAAAAAATGTGTATGAGTACTCCCAGAATATATGGGGGAGCCTGCAAGGAATCAGGTAGAGTCAACAACTTGGTTTCCAGTTTTTCTGATTTACGTCAGTGACCTTGGGTTTACCCTTCTGGCAGAGCCATGCAGGAGGGGACGGAGCAGATGAACCAACCTGTGCATCTCCACGGGCTCTGAGCCCAGATTTAAACACACACCTCTGCACTCTGCAAGAAATTACAACACCAGGTGAGTGGGAGTTTGAATAAGGCACACACAGAGCAGGCTCTTAGGCTGTGGGCCTGACACCCCTGACGCCCAGCTGCCTGCGGCTCCGAAGCAGATGTCACCATTGGAGATACACAGTGAAGCTCTGCTTTCACAAGAACACAGCGGCCACTAACACGCAAATACCAACAGCCAGGTACAGAAGAGGAGACCCCAGGTAGAGATCAGACTGTCATTTTTTGAGTACACTAAGGAACAGGCGTGGGAGAGTGCGTGTGAGTTGAGATAAAAGTGCATATCCAGCGTACAGGTATGTATGTGCTGAGTGTGTGTGTGAGTATGTGTGTGAATGTGACTGAGTGTGTGTATGTGTGAGTATATGAATGTGTGTATATGTGTGCATGAATGTATATGTGTGAGTATGAATATTTGTGAGTGTTATGAATGTGTGTGTGTATATGTGAGTGCATGTATGTGAGTGTTAGTATGTGCGTATGTGAATGTGTGTATATGAATGTGCGTATATGTGAGTGTGAGGTGTGTGTGTGAGCGTGTGTGAGCATGTCTGTGGGTAAGTGTTAGGGAGGAGACAGGGGCAGGGTAAAGAGTGTGAGGAACAAGTAACCCAGAAGAAAGGCAGGGGAGCAGCAGTCAGAGCAGGCACTAACACTTAAGTGAGGAAATGCTGAGAGCAGAACCGGAAGGATGGAAGGAAACCACAGAGACAGCTCTGCAGTCCTCAGTGTGTGTCCAAGAAACCGCAGGGCTCTTCCGTGATGTCAGGTCAGCATGAGCACCTCTGAGCATAGCTGGGTGTGGACTGTGGTGAAGGAGAATGGCGAGATGTAAAAGTCATCAGGCACAAATATGAACAAACCTTCTGAGGCTATTAGAGATCTGAGTCAGTGTGACCATGAAGCCAGCTACTTCAGAGGTAGTCAAAATTTGATCACGTAATCTAGGCGCCTAGTTAAGAGACAGAATGTACGCACAGCCAGCTCAAGACCCTGGAGCACCACAAATAATAAATAAATAGACTGACCAAATGTATCTTTGATGTAAACCAACATTTTTATAAACTTAGTATAAGCCCTCTGTATTTGTACAAATCCACTTGTTCCTAGATTCGGTGGTAACGTGTCTACAGTGGGAGCTGGTGCTGAAACCCTTCAGGGAGGCATGACAATACAGAAGAGAGTGTCCTAAAAATTGCTAGTTCTACCATGATTCTTTGTAGCCCACTGACCTAGTGTTTTCTCTAAGCTTACACGTGTGCGTGCATATAAACACACACACACACCTCACAAAGCATGCAGTGTGATTTATGCCAGCATGAGGGTGGTACATACGTACCACTAAGTCTCTACTCATCAACTTAATGCCAATGTGAGCACAAACGCACAAGACAGAGCACATACATGTCAGAGCTCCAAATGCTCCCGGCAGAAGCCAGCTTTACTGAACTTATCAGAAATGGCAGTTCCTCTAAGAACATCTCGTAAAAAAAATATATATATATCCTAGCAAATCAGAAAGCAACTGTCCTGAATATAAGTCTACATACAGTCGCCGGGGCCAGTGGCCTGTCCTTGAAGAGCAGAAACGGAGCCAGTGCCAGGTCTTTGTGCTTCTTCCCTAAGCAGACATTAGTGTGGTTAAGGTCAGAACACAGACCTGCCCCCCAGCTGTAAAGGATTGCAGGCAATGGGACTTTGGGGCTTTCTGCCCTGGAGGTGAGCCCCTTCTCTCCTCTCCTCTCTCCCCTTCTCCCTCCCATTCCCTCAGCAGCCTTACAGGTGGCTTTTTAGAGGGCTCCTCTAAAAACACAGAGGTCACCACAGAAAAGGCAGCTGAACTCTGAAACACACACCGTGAAGCAATTACACGCCACTGTTTTTCAAATGAAAGATGTGATAGTAAAATGTATTTATAGAAAAGATTGCGGATTCTTCTTTTTAAAGCAGTATTTAAGTAAAGGGCAGTGAACTATTAAATTCTACCCCAAGCAAATATATTCCAACTTCTATCTCAAGTTCAAAAACTAGACGATTCCAAATGAGGAAAAGTGTAAGATATAACTATCTGGATTCTATAACTCCCAAATTTTGACACAGTGTATCTAAGGCATATTTAAAAGCTTGTTGAATCTATTTAACACAAATTCAAAGCAGAGGGCTAGCTCCTACTAGGGAGAGAAACTTTCTGTATTTTCAGAAGACCCCCAAATGAAGGACCTCTAATTTCTAGTCATTACCCTAGTACCTTAAAATCCGTAATTACAGACAGAGCCATGCCCTGAGCTGGCCTTCAGTTTGTTCTAATCTCAGTGCCTGTAATTAGCCTTGATTAATATCCCACATTCCATACCAACAGTAACAGTAAATACAAATGATCCTGTGTTCTTCTGCCTCAGGAAGTCTTGCTGTTCAAATCCCGTGCCTTATCACGGGGACATGCTGAGCAAATGGGATCAAATGAAGCCTTGGCACCCACCTTAGCCTAACTATGCAGGGGGAGGCAGCAATGCCTTCCCTGTAACCGTCTTAATCCCTTGTATCAACTAATTAATACACAGAGAAAGCTTTTCCTTGCTTGTGAGCAATTACACCAAGTTTCTGGTCGGTGTCCAAATGGATTCACAATATAATTCATGAACAATGAGGCTTAGGGAAAGACATCATCTAAAGATGACTTCTAAAATGAAAAAGAGTTGGAGACACAGGCATTAAATGACTCTGTTAATAGTAGGATGACAGGATAGAAAATAAATGTCTTTTTATTTTTTTTAAATTAATCTTAGGGCCTTACTTTGCACATAGCTAGCTTAACCAGGCCCACTTATGTGAGAAACATAGATGTTGTGACTCCATCTGTAGAGACCTGAAATGGCTATCTAAAGACTTGTAAGGGGCCCAAAAGCAAGAAAACCTCACGTCCCTGAACGGCCTGCAATGGCCAAAACTTCTGAATGAACACTTCCGAATAAACTGCACCCAGACTTGTGAAAACTGCCTGAGTAGACGGAGTTTTCACACTGCTGCCTGGGCAGGGCCTGTTTTTAGGTCTTTCTCTTTCTTTCCCTTTTATATTTGTAACAGGAAGCATGGATTGGGTAGCCAGGGCTGCCTGAGGACTAAGGGAGAACTGGGGGCCAGCCCGAAGCTCGAACAGCAGCTGCTGTGGTCCCTGCTCTGCGCCCTGCCCCAGCCACAGTGGGAACTATTCCAGCAGGGCAGAGAGTGCAGGAACCTAGGGGCTCAGGCATTCAGGAAAAGGCTCTCCTAATAAAGCCTGGGTGCGTGCTGGGAACTCTTCCTGTGCAGGTGGCTGTCTGTCTGGGAGGGGTTTATCCCATAAAGTTCAGGCAAGAAGTTCATGGAATCCAAGCTTTAAGAAATAAAACGCTTCCTCTAGTCACTACCACTTTCACCTCAATAGACGATCAGCTCACACACACACACCGCACCACACAGGGGTGGGGGGAGAGAGACAGAGAGAGACAGAGAGAGAGAGAGGGAGAGGGAGAGGGAGGGAGAGGGAGAGAGAGAGAGAGAGAGAGAGAGAGAGAGAGAGAGAGAGAGAGAGCACCTAATATGCTAATCACATAAACCTGGACTGCCTAAATCACGGTGTTGAGCCATCCTCGGAATCAGACACTGCCCTCCCGGCCAGAAGTCTAAAGAATGAACACTCGCCCACCCGTGGAATTTCCAGGATTGTTTCCCACCTTCCCTGTGTATACCCACTGGCAGGAACCAAAGGGCTGTCGCCCTGAGAGAAAACAAAGCTATGGGCTGCTTTAAGAAACAGGTTTTTCCTGCCCCCACAGACACATTCCTTTATGGTGAGGTCATGTAAAACAGCAAAATGCTCAGTGAACACACTTGGTCCTGTTCCCTGCAGGTGATTGTGCCCTTCAGCTTGACCCCTGATAAAGAAAGAGAGGAAGAAAACTACTCTCCGGTTTCTGAGTAAAAGGTGAACATATGGCAGCTAAGGCAATGCAAACTGAAGACAGTGATGTGGACAGAACTGCCAGACAAGTGTGGCCCGGGACCTGGGAACACAAAGTAAAATGTTGCTGGGGTCGAATCTTGAGCCAAATTAATTTAAAAGGACAGGATGGCAGTCTGTGATGTGTTGCTGTGCTGACATGGGGGGGGAGGGGGGAAGAGACCTGTTCCTACCTGGCAAGAGCACCCCCTGCTGGCCGCCACTCCGAACTCCGCCTCTTGGTCTCTCTCCAAAGAAGGCAGAACTGCTTGCCCTGCCACTGCGCTGAGAAACGGGGCTACATGGGTGAGTCCCTCGCAAAGCACAGGAAAAAGAGCAAAAGGTACGGGCAACGCCCCAACCGCATTCTTTGCGCGGTCACGGTTCTCTGCAGTCAGATAAATTACAAGCTGGTTGAAGAGAGTGAATGCGTTGGCTGATTGGTGTTTTGCGGGTGAGAAGTTGAAAGCCTGGGGGTTAAGAGGCCATTTTATGGGGTCCAGCCACAGAAAGGATTTCTAAATTACCCACATGTTTATAGCGCTCGACTGCGGGACTAAACCTTGACTATCTTTCCAATGGCTTCAGTGTATTGTGAGGTTCTTACCAGCAGTCACTTAAGGTCCCTACACATGACATTGCTGCCTAGGAGTAAAAAACATTCCAGCATCAGGGCAGAACACGCTGCCAACAAGTGTCCTAGAATCACTCCCATGGCTTTTTTTTCCTGTGCCTGAGCTACTACACACACACACACACACACACGCACACACGCACGCACGCACGCACACACGCACGCACGCATGCACACGCACACACACGTTTCATAAGCCATTCTTCCCGAGTTTCCACCCCTCCCCTTCACCTACTTTGTTCACTGTGGACCTCTTACCACATCATGCTGATGTTTCATAATATCAGCATGCTGTCCCCCAAGACACGGCCCCCCCAAATTCCAGCAAAATTTCTCTGGCAGAAAATGTTCCATAATCTGGGGTGCTAGTGTTGTCAGTTGGAACTAGTTTCCTAAGGAAAACTGCCACGACATTGAGCTGGCGCCGCACCCTGAGACTTCCGAAAGAAGGCTGTTTGTAAAGCGCAGCAGGTCCCTGCACTACTGACAGAAATGTCATACTTGAGTGTCTTTAGCTCCAGTCGTCCGCCCTCGGTCTCAGGGAGTTCACCAGCTCAGGCTGAACTTGGCTTTCCCTGGGACCTCAATCTCGTGTCTGTTCCCAGCTCCTGACTTCAAACACAGGACAGAGAAGCCAGGCATCTAGGCGTGAGCAGAGAAATATAATGGACAAAACAAACATGCTTCATCCCCTTTGGGTCACTGGGTCTGGTGTTCATTTTCTAGTTTACATATGAAACGAAGGGGTAAGAATAAACACCCATGAAATATAGGACTCAAGGAAAAAATTCTCTCATTCCAGAATTTTAAAGGAATTACCCTACATCAAGACTTTGGGCTTGCTCTTTATTTGCTGAAGTTTTTAAGTTGTAGCTCTTCGTGTTTCTTCTGCAACCAAAAGAACTGTCCAGGTAAAACAGTTTGCAGTCATTCCTTTATTTGTTAGCTCAAAGAACACTTGCTAAATGCAATACATGTTTTTGTCAACATGTCCTATATGGACAGTATTTAATTCAAGGGTGTGTGTTATTTTCGGCATCCTTTAGCTGGGACTGTAGGCAAGGGTCGTCCTGGGAATAACATGATTAGGTTTCCATGCTGTGACTGGGAAAAAGTAACATTTACCTACCAAAATCTGTAAGAATGAGAATGTGGTCCTATTTTTATTATAAGGGAGAACTGAGCAATTTTAGAATGAACAAAATCAATCTGTACCCCTTTGGGGAATAATTCTGCTCTGAATAGCGCTATCAGGACATCTGCAGCCTACCTGGCCCTGTGTCTGCGGAGGCCAAAGGTTTTCATAACAACGTTTTAAATGCAAAGGACTTTTATTGGTTACCGCTTAGACAGCAGATGACTCATGAGACTTGGGGTGACTTTAGCTGTTCCACATGTTCAAAGGCACCAAATTATACATCTATGTTTACACTCTCATGCACATGTATTTTCTAGGAAAGCCAGAACCAGGCTCACTTTATTTTATTGTGAGGTAACTATCAACTGGCACTCTTATTGATTTGAAGTAGTCAAACTTCCTTCAGTAAAATCAGATAGGTGGCCGAAAAGATCCCGGAAAAGTTTACTCGCGGCCTCAAACATCACAGCAATAAGCAATGTGGGCGCGCACGGCACCATCTTTCCTGAATCAAACATCTTTTTCTTTTCTTCTTTTTTCTTTCCTTTTTTTTTATAGCTATGCTGTGTCTTTCTCTCATATTGCAACAAAACTCAGACACTTTGCCTGCAAGAGAGAGAGGGAAAATCAATAAGTAAACCCTGCCTGATACCCCCTCAGATTAAACTCAATATGCCATTAATATGAAAAGAATTTGACAGTTTACATAAGGGATGTGACCTGGTGCCAACAACCTCTGGCTTCTTCATTCTCCAGATGGTAGCAGATTAGCAGGCAGCCTTTATTCTCCTAAGAAGATTTCCCCCCATGGAAATACTATAAAGACCAATTCTGTTCCAAACTTCAAGTCTCCTTCACAAACGTCTACCCAATTCTAGGCCTTAACTAATGCCTATTAAAAGAAACCCTTGGGCCTGATGTTATGCAATGTGGGGAAAAGACTAGGCCAACTTAACTCTAATGCCTGCCTTTAAAAGATCTATTGACAGAAGCAGTAGGGAGAGTTTGAACTAATGTTAACTTAAAGAAAAAGGCTGGCGAGATTCAATTGTGGATGTGAATACTTGCTTGAGTTTGATCTTGACGGGGGCTTAAGATAAGGGAGATAAAAACCTAAGCCTACTTACACATTAAAAAATGCAGTCGCACTAAATTCACTACACACCACTGTTCAAAATTTGTTTTATGCCTGTCATCACTGAAGCCATTGAAGGGTACCCTGTATCACGGGGTACAAAGCCACAGTAGCGGGCACTTACTTCACTCTGCTGACGCTAACATGAGGAACCATTTCCTGACATCGCACAATGCCCCTTTACGCTGCATCTTCAAATGTAGTGCAGAATAGTATACTTGAACTTTTCTCTAGTTTTCTTCTGAAGGTATAAACATAGGTGACTAATCAAAGAGATCTGAAAGATGAAAACCAGCTAACACGAGAAAACATTCTTTCCATATCAGATAGGACAGAATCTCTGAATAATTAGGGAAAATAGCATATTTTATAAGCAGACTGACCCTGGCAAAACCCCAAAGAACGTACAGCTACACTAAAAACCCAGGCAGTTAGTGGATACCCTCCCCAACGCTTGGATTATTCTGTGGCCACCAGGACACAAGCTATCCACCTGAAGAACCTCTGCCCCGGGAATGATGTGAACGCATAAAAACTTGTTTCAGTGCCAGTCAGTGCATGACTCCTTAGATACTCTTGTTGCTTTTTAATATTTCTACCTAACTCTTCACAAAGAAAATGAAAGATGGAGAAGCTTTCCCTGGGATTGCTTTTCTTTTCTGACAAGACAGTCTGAACAGCTGATAATCCTGAGAACTACAAAATAATCTACTGCAGAAACACTGTGCACAATAAAAAAAAAAACAAGTAGTGGAGAATAAAGCCCCTCTTTTCAAGAACGTTGCATCTTCCCACTAAATACTGAACTTCAGAATCTATTCAAGATTTTAAGAAGGAAGAGATTAGAGATTGCACAGCACTTCAATCTACCTGTTTCTATCAGCTTCTAAAGTCATTCAGTTAGGAGAACATTAGCATTTGCCAACAGCAAATACACTATGAGGTCCCCAGTAATAAAAGGTTTTTTTTGTGTGGGGGGGTAGAAACCACAAAGGCCATTAAAAAGAAAAAAGGGGATTTATTTAATTTCTTTTCTGCACACTGCCTCATTTCCTAAAAGAGGAAATGCTGGACAAACAGTAACTTAATGGTCGAGCAAAACGCTCACCCAAGGATGCCATGAATGGTAACAGCCAGGATCGCGTCTAGGCATGCAGTTCCCTAAACACACTGGCATAGTCCAAAACTGAGTCCTATAGTGTCACTACTGTGTTCTGACAGAAACGTCTCTTCCATTATCATTATCATTATCATACTCATTTTAAGAAAAAAAGTTACTTCCCGTAAAGGAACTATATACACCAACCCAATAGCTGGGGCCATCTCAGCAATCAGATAACAAGTTTCGGAAACAGCTTAAGGAAATGAGCTAGTAACATGACTGCCCACAAGCAGATTATCCCTGATTGCTACAAAGAATGCCATTAGGGGGGCACCATGTTTTCAAGTGAGCATTTTTCCAGCCTGTTAGGAAAGGTTGATCTGCAACCCTATTCATAAAATCAACTCTGAAACATGCTAAAGACAAAACAATTCCATTTAAAAATCCATTATCTGGAGCCATGTCAACATTTCTTTCAATCATCTCAGAGAAGACTAATTCAGGTACTTTCCTGACCATAAACTGGCCAGTAAAAATAAAGGCTGCACAGCATGACTTGACCAGTTCCTGCTGTCTACCTAGTATAATGGGAACACGCTCCTGAGAGGAAAATATAGTTGCTGTTTATAAGGACTAACTTCAAGATTCCTTCCTTGGGGCGGGGGGGGGAGTAATTCGATAACATAGTCAGAGAACCCCTCAAACACTGAGCCTCCTTCCTTCCAAATCCCAGGGAACCAGTTGCTGCTGTCAGAGAGTAAGTACGGAGGTGGGAGGAAATCCTGTCCAATCAACATTCCGCCAAACTGTTGGTGTGTCCCTCCCACACCACACCCCAAATCCCAGGGTTATCTCCAGTCCAAAACACAGACACCTGTTCCAACCTGCCTATCTATCTTACCCGCAGGCAGAGACTTTTGTCTAAAGAGTTAATATCTGCATTTCACTCTTCATTTGAAAAGATCTAGTGGCCAACTGCACCAGATTTTCACCCTTGGCTGGCAGCAAGATCAGATTGTGAAATGCAAATCAGAATACCTTTCACCTGCAAAATGACTAACATAAATACCAATGTGAATTTCCTCCAGGCTCTGGGGAGCTCTCCAAGGCACCCCGCCACCTGTGTGCTCTGAAACAGGTCTATTGTGAACACAAATCCCAAACCTTGCCTGAGAAAGTAGCCTGGGAAAGGGGGAAATTTGCCATTCCCAAATGAAGTCATTTTCTCAGCTGGGCTGTTGTCCCTACAAAACATTTCACAGTTCCTAAGAAATCTAAATATCAGGTATTCCTCCTGCAGGTCCCAAGCACAAGAATAATGTGTTCCTTTTCAATACAGAAAGACTCACGGAAACAGAGAAACTTAGGGATGCCCTATTCTAGCTGGATTACATCCAAGACCCACTTATCTGAGATAGAATTAGAGCAAATGTCAGGGGAAAGAATGGACAGGCTTACCCCTTCGTGTTTCAGGAAGAGCTAGCCCTAGTATTTTGATGACATTTTAAGTATTAAAGAGTTTTATTGTAAACTTTGGACCCCTAGAAGGCCTGCTTCTAGAGAACTCTGAAAGGAGAGATTAGTTGGAAGAGCCTGGGCATTGGATTCCACCCTTCAATCACGTTAGACACAGGGCTTTAGCCACTTTTTTGCTCCAAAGTCATGCATGTGGTCAAAAGTTTAATTATATCAGCGGCTGCATCGGAAAGCACATTGTCTCTCATCCACAGGAGGGAGAAAACCTTTTTTCGGAGCGCTGGGGTTGAAGGCATCACCATGGAGGATTTCCACAAATTCTCAGGTTATGCCTGACAATTGCTATTTTCCTTAACTGATCAAAGAACACAGCCTGTAGCCTGATGAGATTCTAAAAGGTGTCTCCCAAATTCCAGACTTTGGGCGAGAGCAGGGCTCTCTCCCTGAACAGCTGAGCTGTTAATGGACTGAGTCCAAGCACAATCATATTGGCCCTTTTTACACAACTCCCTGGTGTCAAGCCAGGAGTCATTCCGTCATTCGGCTGACAGGAATTTACTAAATGCTTAGGTGCTGAGAAGATGTAACCGAGAGCTGTTTCCCAGAGAAGCAGGCAATCTCAGCCAGGTAGAACACCAGCTAATTAAACTCGTCATGATCCAATTAAACGAGTTATGCGTGCAGACCAGGCCAAAGTCCACCAAGCCTGAGGTAACCATGAGTTTCATTCTCAAAGTTGAGAAATATTTATTGTAATCGCTACAAGGTTGTGGTGTTGGGGTGGGGTGAGGGGTTACAAAGCACAGAGAAGCTACCCTGGATCCCAGAGAGACCCCTGAGTTGACCAAAAACAAAACAAAAAACCAAGCCAGAAGAAAGAAGGTGTCTTCACAATGAATATGAGGGGCCTAAAGTGGAAATATGTGTCACAGAATGCCATGAAAAATGCAAAGCAAGCTAAGTCGGAGTAACGAGGAAGAGGCCACTTCCTTGCAAGCATATCCATGTAGCCAACAGACATCACGGGTGCCAGGACTTTGACTCATCGCCCGCACACACGCTCACGCCAATGAACATTTGATGAGCGGTGGGGAGAACCTAACACCAACTTGATTCACAAAAGGAAAAAGCCCTCCTCTGAAGCTGAAAATGAGCCTTTGATGATATGAGCTGACTTATATGCAAGGCATCGAAACCTCATCACCCAGACACAGTGTTTCCAATTTCTTCTGAAACAGAAAAGGAAAGGAGGGAAAAAATAAAAGGCAGACTAGAGTGTGTCTTTCTTCCAACATGGTCATGAATATATGGGGTGTGTGTGTGTGTGTGTGTGTGTGTGTGTGTATGTGTACATTTTAAGTGAAGGGCTCACAAACAAAAGTACAAGCAAATCAAACCTGACCAGACCTGCCACTTCTTGTAGGCCTAACTATGCACAAAGCAGGTGCAAACCTGCTCTATTCTTTCCAGAAACTCTGCTGACTCTGTCCTCACTTTATATATGTGGGTGCCATGTAAAAACACTTATATCATCATAATGCAGAAGATGGAGTGCGGACTTTAGACATAACCGCATCTGGACCAGAATTCTGGCTACCCCGTTAGCCAGTATGTAATACTGAGCAAGGTATGGCAGCCGAGGCCTGAGAGAATTAAGTAAGATGTATACAAAGAGCTAGCATGCAATAGGAGAAAACAGTGGCTATTACTATAGTTAATTACTATTGTTGAAGATGAAACAGCCAGAGCCTAAGCCAGCATTCCACCCAAGGTTTGATACCTTTGGCCACAGTGTTTCGCTTTAGACCTGTATGATGTACAACAGGCTGCAAGAACTTAGCAGTTATTCGAGCCTATCTTTCAAAAGAAGAGGTGGGGAACGTTATCCTTTGAGAGAACTGTAGTGCGCATGGTAGAAAAAACAATTAAAAGCCAGAGGGAGTGGTGCCATTACCTGTCCGCCAACCCCAGGAATGACTCAGTAAGTTCAGTTAACGCAAGCATGGCGAATTCACTGTTCAGTCAAGATGCTTCACCCACCCGAGGCTGTGGTCCTGGTTCGTCTCCAGAAGAGACCTCCCCTACACCCTACCTTAGCAGCCCGCGCTGCACAGCTGCACTTCTGACCTTTCCTTTGGGAATTTCACTTACTAATCAAACTCTCTCCAGCTGTTTACAATATTCCAGCTATGCAAGGAAGCCACAGAATGCTAATTAACCACAATACAGAATAATTATAATAAAAAAGTCTTCATCTATAAGTCTTCTAACAGCTCACCCAGGTCTGTAGCACTTCCTGGACTTTCTAGGCTGCTGGTGTATACCTATACACATACACGATGATGCCAATGATAATTCGGTTTTAAAGGCACTTGACAAGCAGCCATAGTGGTATAAGCTCTAAAGAGCTCCTCTCACATAATCAGTCTCTGTTGCAAATTAAGAAAACATACTGAACATTAAGCCTCTGACAAGACTGTGGGCATTATGAAGAACACTCCATTTGGAGACAGGACTGATCATGACCTGAACTCCACGCCTCAATTTAAAAATTAAGGATACCTGCATGAGGACAGTTTGCATTTATCAAACCAGTTTTCTTTCTCCTGCTGTATACATTGCTCCATTGAAGAAGTCTTCTCTGAAGTGATGACTTTAGGGTGAACAACTACATGGAAAGCCATGAAAGAGACAACACTTAGACCTTTTCATTAAAAAGAAAGCAAAGCAAGAACAAAGAGAAAAAGAAATATGGGGGCAGAGAGAGAGAGAGAGAGAGACAGAGAGAGACAGACAGACAGACAGGAGTAGGAAGGAGAGACAAACAGCTATAACCTCGTGTGGGCAAACACACGAGCATTCTATCAGCGGAGTCCACACAACCGTTTGGCTGTGCTGGTCAACCTGTTGTTCTCCAAACTGTTGGAACTTCTAAATTTAATTTAGTGTGGTCTTAAACAAGCAAACAAAGAGCTTCAGGATGTCCTGACTGCGGCACTGAGCTGGTACACTGAGGAAAAATTTTTACTATAAATTTGTGTTTTGGACAAAATTGGAAAAATGACATAGGAAGGGAAAAATTTACAATGTGTGCGTGTGTATAAAATACATAGTTGTAGCAAGATATCAATGCAATTGAGAAATCCAGGCTGTAAACAACACCGCCAGCCAACTTGCATAATTTAGATCTTGCTCCCTCCTCCCCAGCTCGCTCAGTTGCCAAAATGCATTAATAACCTCCAGAAACATCACATTTTTCACCTCGGAACAAATTCACACAGGTTAAACTGTTTTATATGTACAGTGCTGAGAGGGGCAAGAGAAATCATTTAAACTGCCTCCTTCCACAACTGCTAAAGTTTCATTCCCCCCGTGATACAGTCCTGAGAGATCTTTCATTATCATGGTCCTTTACCCCTGAGACACATGAAAGAATAACAAAGAGTAACAGAGACAAGCTGTGCCTTGGGATGTCGACAGCCCCAAACAGTGAAAAATTCCACTAGTCTAGAGCACCTCGGATATCTGAGCAAGCTGCAGGGCTGGAATTACTTTCCTGCAGGGAGAAGTGTCTGGAATCAGTTCTGAAGCCATCTACACTGGTGACCAACGGCTCCTAGAGGCTGCACCGCCAGGACCTGCGACCAGGGATTGAATTTCCCCAGACAGTTCACTACAGCACACAGTAACAGTTGCCACATTCAAGTTTCATGTGCTCTAACACCCTGTGATTTCGACTCAAGTTGCACTTGTACAGCTGCCTGCCTGAGTGTGTAAATGAGAACAGAGAGGAGTCTAGAGAAACAGATCCTTGTACGTCTTGAGGGACAAAACTCACTGCTCTGGGCCCCTTGAGATCCCATATTCCTGCGTCACTGCAGCAGCCAAAGCATCTGTGCTCTCTGTTCCGAGGAGGATGAGCTATATGCTATAGGTTTATCCAAATCATAGACTTTGAAGGGAGTCAGAGAAAGAAGACATCCCAAATCCTATCATCAGAGACAAGCAGAGACAAAAGACTGTTGTCAGGGTTTCCTGGACAGCAAATCTCCCTACGATGGCTTAAAGTCACATTATAAGCTCATGTGTACAAATCGATGAGATACAAATGAAGATAAGTGCATTAGAATTGACTAACACCCTACAAAGATGAACCAGCAGTAGCTCTAACAAAATGGTACATTACTTGTAAGTTCATGTTCACTTTTAATCAGTGTAGCAGGGTTAACAGTATTTGATATGCTAGGCAACTCCCACTTAGGGTGGGTACTCAATAGATATTGACAGACCTCACAGATATATCTATGTGTATGGGTGTGTTTTGTGTATATAATATACATGTACGCATGTTAATGTGTGTGATGTTCATTTGTGTGAGCACAGACACATACATGACATGGTGTCCACGTGACATCACAGGACAGTCATGGATTCTTGCCTTCCACCTGGTTTGAGGCATGGACACTTCCTGTCTATCACTGTGTGAAAGACTGGCCGGTCCTGGGGCTAACAGATTCCCTGTCTTCACCTCCCATCTCACTGTAGGTGCACTGGAATAACACATGTGCTTTGGGCTCCAGCTTTACAGGGGTTCTGTGATCCTCAACACTTGTCTTTCAGACTGTGGATTTTTTTTCTGTCTTTTGAAATATTTTCATATGAACATTTCCAAGACTCAACAAGAAATTTACTTATGTTTTGGATGCACATACCCTAAAGATAATTTCATACAATATCTGTAATAAGTTTTGCATGAATCAAAGTTGCACAGATAGACAGTTTCTAGTTTCTTAGACTCTTTCAGCCACCAGTGTAGTTATTTGGTATTGCCACCACTCCTGACTCTGAATGTACATGGTACTAAGACTCAATTGTTTTCTTCCGTTGTGAATGAATACAATGAAATATAATGAATACATAATACATGACTGATGGAATACAATGGACATGATGACGATAGAGTGTTGAGGGTAACAGAGCCACCTGAGTGCATGTGTGTGCCAGCAAGTTGATAAACAGAAGGACGCTATGTTGGAGCATTACACACTGTGGGAATATTGGAGGAGAGAGGCCCGGTTTATATTTGCATCCATGAATCTTTCCACTTATCTGCTTAGGAACTTAAGTTCATTTGGGGATGTGACAATGCTTCATTCGTTTTAACAGGTATAGAGCACCATACCACAGAGGGCAAATGACTCAACAGAGGAGTGAAAAACAAGGCAGGCCTTGGGAAATCACTGAAGGCCTGCAAATGCCATGCTGTTCTGCGTTCTGATGTAGGTCCCATAGGGAAGATTCTGGGACAACAAAGATGCTCCTCCATCATTGTCCGGATGGTAGTTTGGAGCTAATTTTTAAATGTTATTTTATTTTCAACCAGCCCACAAAAAGAAAACAACTCAGAATGAAACTAAGTATGGTTTCTAGGGAATACTTGAAAACCATGTTTAAAAATTAAAGATAAAAAAAAAAATAAGAACAATTTCTTTTTCTTCGTTCCTTCTGCTCGGCCCTTCTCCTCGCTGGCCGGGCTGAGAGCAGTAATTGTACAGGAGATTAGCTTTCCAAGGAAACAGCTGTAAATAACTATAATCTAGTTAGTAGGGTTCCTTTATGGCTCAAGAGGTTAAAACAACAGGAGTTCCAAATTTCCCTGATCAAAAACTTTAATTCCCTTCTATAGGGAAACACCAGGACATCCTCCAAAGATCAAAATGGGTCATGTGCCTAACATTACATATATAAGCGAGGATAAAGAACCAGAATGAAGAATTTCAATGCAATAAAACTCAGGTGCCTAAAGATCCAAGAGACTCACAACAATATTTTCTGAGGATTCAGTGAGAGGAAAAGTATTTTAATCAACTAATCGCCTATGTCACAAGGGCGATCCTCTCTAATATAACCTTCACAGAAAATGCCTATGTAGACTTCGCTAAATTCAAAGCAACTCAAAATATGATGGAAATAAATTATTCATGCAAAAATTCTGATTCAGACGCAATCAGAATTCAAAAAGAAAATGTGAAAATAATAGATCTTAACAGAGCAGTGATCATCTGAATACGAAAGTGTTAATTATCCATGGTAAGCTAGACACGGTCAAGATACTGGGAAGATGGCAGCCACAATGCCCACTATTCAGAAACCTTCCTGATAAGTGATGCTTTTACTGGAAATGCTGTTTGTTTGGTAATACAGAGGAGGCATGCTGGAAAACTTGGCCTAATGTAGAAAAGTTCTTGCTTGGGTCCTACCACACCTGGAAGACAAAGGAAAGGAGGACAGTACTTGTGTCCCAGAATGCAGCCATGGAAGCTGTTATTTCCAATAAGTAATTTCTCAGGAAGAAGCCAGCTCTTGTCTCACCACAGTAGAGTCATGTGATAAGGCTCAGATAAACTAAGTATTTTTATTCTCTGCCACTAATCCTGAAGACACCCACAGCAAATTAGGCATAAGTAGCTTATAGGATGCCCATTGACCTGGACACTAAATTTACATTTCAGAGTAAAGATGAAGGACCTCATAGTTTCACAGAGGATCCACTGTGGACCTAGGTAGCATCTCTGTCCAGGAGGGTTTGTATACACTGGGGGGAAAACCCACCTGCTTGCATTCCCAAAGGTTCAATTAGCTCCAGGGACACACTAACAAGGTCCAGGCTGCTCTGGGAGTATAAATACATTGCCCAAGAGGTCCAATCAGAATCCCTCTAGGAAATCTACAAAAAGGAGAGCTCTGCCCTCAAGAGACAAAGTGATCAGGCAGTAAGCCAAAAGTACTGCGTGAGTTATTCTCTGAAGCAACTTGAAACCTTCACTGGGACTAGAATCCATCAAGGACCATATTTGCTTAAATTGGTTGCTTCTAAATGTGAGGAAACCAAGCTCTCTGAAGATAAACCGAATTTTGATGCTCTTCTAATAAAATCGGGAATCCAGTATTTAATCTTTTCAGCAAAATGCAGCCGAAGCATCATCTGTGTGACCAGCAGCTGCATTTTCTGAGATTTTATTTCCTAGATGTATTATTTAGGCCTAAATAATGTTTAAATGCAATACCTGAATGTTTCTGTTTAAAATATTACCTATTTTTTTAAATCACCTTCTAAATACTACCAGCCTTTCTTCGCTTATGTACGACTCAACCATTAACGATTTTAATGGACATCATTAATTTCTCTGGTTTATTTTTCTTCCCAAGTGGCAACCTTTACTCACAATTATTTTTGATGAGATACTTGCTATCATGTTTCACAGTTGCTACCTCTGGGGCCCTTCGCAGTAGTTAGCAGAGACTCAGTAAGAGTCAATGGAAAATGAATGGATGGATACACAAAATGAGTTGTCATAAGACTAACAGAGGCCTCACATACAGAGTTTAAGAATGTATATGGCCAACCTATTCTACAATTCTGAAGCAAAAGTACAAACTATAGAGGAGAGAGAAGTCAGAGTGGTCATAATAGTAGCAAGACTTTTAATACCGGTGGGAAATGCATATTTTATGAGGACTATTCCTTGGTCATGAGGAAGAGTCATTTGCTGACATGATGGCACCAGTGAGTATCATGAGTGCACATGGCCAATCCCTGTGGGCTATAAATGGTGTGAAAATCTACACTGGGAACAAACTCCATCCCTCTAAGAAGTGTAGATAAAAGCCAGATGGGATCTGAAAAGTTTTGCATAATATCCACTGTAACTGGGAGTGTGTACAATTTCCTGCTTTTTGCTTTATAATCAGAGATTGCACATGGAAATTCTAAGTTAACGTCTATAAAGTATGAGTGCTGATGAGTCTTCTCACAGGAGCCCCAGGAGCTGACTCATTTCTGCTGCATCTCACGAAGGGGGAAGGCCGTTCCTCAGACTCTCAATTCCCTCCCATTCCAATGCACAACAGCAGCCAGTCTGAGGCAAGCCAGGAGGCAGTTTGCGATCTAGATGGATAAACTCTTGCAATCGGAGGTTGAGATGGGGTAGTGATAAACATAAAATCGTCATAGATAGGAACAGAAACCTTACAAATCACTCTATTTGTGACCTGAACATAAAAAGAACGAATAGTTTTCATAATAAACCTGGGATGAATCAAACAATGAGTCCTATACCTTTCCCATCATCTATGGCAGGTGAAAGTAGCTGTATAAAAACAAGGGTAAAAGGAGAGAAAGTTATTAAATTCATGAATCCTTTAAAATCAAGTCAGTGACTAAATATGGAAAAGATAATTTTCTTTCTGTGAGAGAAACTGACATGTTGCCATAGCAGAAATTAGCCCTAAGTGTCTCGGAACTGTAGCTAGAAGTTAGGTTACATAAGAACATCTGGATGGTGATAAATCAGTGGAAAATATTATTTGGTATAAATGAAATTATATTTGGGGGACAGTTTAGTCCATTGGTGAACAAAGCTACTGACATGGAGACTGCCATGCAAAGCAAATCACTCAGAAAAATCAGACTGACAGCTAAATCCCTACCACAGTAACACTGGAGGGGAAGCGTTCTTTCAAACGTAACTTCTCGTGCCACTGGCCTGAAAAAAAAACCCCACTCTGTTTACAATGTTTTCCTTTGTTTCTGAAGTCTTTGGTTGACTCAAGGGATTGCTCAAATGCAGGTATTTTTGCTTTGTTCAATCATGCTCAATTAAGAATACAGCTTGCCTAAATAAAACTCACCATATAAAGATCTGCAATTATGGGAATAATTACTTGGAGTAATTTTTTTCACAGTAATGGTTTTTAAAGGTACCTCATACCTAGAAACCAGAAGTAAGCTGGGTTTTCCCACAGAGAACTAGACAAAAGATGATAAAACACATTTCTAGCTCAAATTAGGACTATTGAATAAAACAACAAAAATGGCCCCACATAAATCTGCTAAAGGATTGAGGTTGAGGGAGGGCATACAAGTAGGAACAGAGAGTAAAACTTTAGGATACACAGCTCTTTCCACATCCCCAAGAGAATGAAGTCTGGTCGCACCCCCACGGTGCTGGTTTTGGGTAAGTGCTGCCATCGCCTCTCTACCCAAATAAATATTTCCCATCAGTGTTTACATCAAAAATCAAGGAGTATTTAAACATGGTTTTGTATGATACAAGCCAATTGGAGAATATCTCCAACAGTCTTTCATGTACAAAAATGCACCAAGATTTTTCTTCTTTGTTTGTTCCAGATTGTTTTATTTCATATGTATGAGTGCATTGCCTGTATGTATGTCTGTATTCCACATGTGTGCCTGGTGTCAGAACAGGGCTTTGAATCCCACAGAACTGGTTATAAGCTGCCGTGTGGGTGCTGGGAATTGAACCCAGGTCCTCTGTAAGAGCAGCCTGTGCTCAAACTTTTGAGCCACCTCTCCAGCCCCCAAAAGCACCAAATGGAGTGTTTGTTTAATAGAAACAAGGAAGAGTAAAAATTAGAGATAATTTCATAGTCAATAGCTACTATCCTTATGAATATTGATGTCCTACTGAAGAGCACAATGAAGTCTCTATTTCTAGACAAATAAGTCGAAACATTGACAGCTGTCTCTCAGATAGGACTAGAGGCAACCTAACACAAACACAGAAGAATCAACTCATGGGAACTTCCCAACCTGTCAGTGAAGATGAAAAGAATACACTACATTAGAGATCACATTTATTTTCACCTGTATCTCAGAAAAAACTGAATGAAGCAGGCTAACATAGTTAAGTATCTTAGAAAATGATATAATCTGCAATCCACTTTGACAAGACTCACAAAACAGCAAGCCTGGTAACACACACTTGCTTTCCTCCTCCCCCTTTTGGTGGGAAACTGGGAAAATAGTAAATGTGGAAGCCTCTTAGCCTCGAAAGAAGCCTGGAAGTTATTTCAGGACTCTCGGAAGGCTTCTTAACCTACTTACAGGCTGGGGGAAAAGAGGAGGAGAAGGGGCAGAAATTAGATTTAGGTTTTGTTGTTGTTGTTGTTGTTTTACGGTTGTGCAAACCAAACTTGAAATTGTGTGCATCACAATAAGCATGCTCTAAGATAATGTCACAGGCCGCCTCCTCATCTCTGTCATCTAGAATTGAAAGCTAAGAGGACTGTTAGCTCCCCTGGAGTCGCCATTCTGTATCACTTCAAAAGCAATCCGGGAAGCAGGAGATGCTGCGGGGACACAAGTGGACAACATGCTCATGACTTGAAGGACCAAGATGCCAGGAACAGGGCCACAAAGCAATACGACACAGGAGAAGGCAACGAAGGCCAGAGAGGTAGAGAGAGCTACACCATTTAACACGTGCCAGGGTGAAGCTGCAAACCCTCAGCCACCCTCTCCTGCTCCTTTGTACTAACTCACTTAAAAACATGGGTTGAAAAGAAATCAGTCACATACACCAAACCACTTTCTGGGAAGAGTATTCAAATTCTACACGTAGCTTCAATGGTCTGAATAAGCTTTTGGTTTTGTGGGGTTTTTTGTTGTTGTTTGTTGTGTATTTGTTTGTTTTAATATCCAGTCTAGTTTTATCTTTGGGGGCAGGGGGGACAAAATTCCCAACAGCTACCAGGTCTTTTGGCATACTGTCCCATACCCGGGATCTAAAATGGGGAGGCTCACTCTAGTCACCCCATTGTACTCTCAGGTCCTAGGAGAGGCTCTTCTCATGATTTTTCTTTTCTTCAAGTGATGTTCACCACCTATTTATCCTAGTCTCTGCACTGACACTAATCTGCCTTGAAATTGGCTGACTCTGCTCGAGCCATGTTTACAGGGAAGTGAGTTTCATCGGGCCATCCTGCTCACAGGCCACTTTATGCTCCCGAGCAGAAAGATTATTAAAAACTATATATTACGTGCATCTACTTTCAAATGGCTCTACTTGGGAGAGATAACTGTATCATATCTGCATTTCTTTGCCTTGGTTCTAGAAAGGGGGCCGGGTAGCATTACCGTCTTGAATGAAAATTGTTTCCTAAATATATTATCCTCTATAAGAAGCTCTTAGCAACTGTTAGTGCCCATGGGACAGGGGCTAAAGGGGAAAAATGTGTGTAATAGAATGTAGAGAGCGAGATGGGAAGAGAGAGGAAAAGGTCTCATTTAAATTATCAAGCTGAGCATTAACCACAAGGAGAGAAAAACAAATGTTCTATGTTTTGCACAAACATCAATTACATCTAGTAATTCAGCTGATTCCTCTCACTGAACAGGTGCTCTGGCTGCAGTGTAAAGGGAGAGCGCGCACACTATGCTGCCTCCTTACAGGTACCAAAGGCCCTCAGCTCCCTCTAAAGAAGACTCCTCCGGCACATCCTGGCATGGCCATAATCAACAGTTGAGAAGAGCCTTTACCAACGATGCAGCAGTGTGGGAGCGAACCAGCCTAGAGCCTTGCTAACGTGGGGCAGAGAGAATAAACTCAGAAGAAATGATAGTGGACATGAATGTTGTTATGTAAACCCAACTGAATTATGCTTGAGAAGGAAGAGCAGGATAGCTGAGTTAAGATACCAACAGACTCCAATTTAACAACAGATTTCACTTGTTCACAGACCTAGCTTAAAGCTGCTTAGAGAACCAGAGCTGGTCAAGTTTAATTTTTACATCCTGTTCCATTCAGCTCAAAAAAATGAAGTGACTAAGGTACCCAAAACAAGTGTGTGTGTGTGTGGGGGGGGGAGACAGCTTCAATAGCCTTTCTAGGATGCAAATGAAGTGAGTAACCTCCAAAACCCTAAAACAATAGTGTGCATACACGCATACACACACACACACACAAATAAAGTGAATATGTAAAATGTGTGGAATGAAGCAGAAATGCATAGGAAATGCTTTTGCAAAGGGGTACATTAGTTAATGAAGCACCAGCTGACTGTCTTCGGTGAGACCCACAGAGATGTGACGTCATCTGCCTGTCTTTGCTTTATCTTCACCATTTTAAGAATTCCCTTCAACATTCCTTGTTTACCTTCTGCTGTAATTACTGATCTGGTTCCCCAGAGAAGAAAGGGGCCTTCCTGAAAAGCAGTCACCTCTACAGTATCTGTGTGTTTGAGATTTACTCCTTGCTAAGCAAACATAAATGACCTGAGTTTTGCTTCTTTTGCTTGTATCTCTTAATCCCAAAGTATCTCCTTCTTGGAAACCTGCCAGACCCGAGAATCCCTCAGTGTGCCTGCCTACTCTTAACAACAGCCAGCTACGGTTCCTTGTCTTATGTAAATACAAGTCCCACAAAATGCTTATATAAAACCAGAGAATGCAGCAATTCATTCTCCACGGATCCAAATGAAGACTGACTTGAATAGACAAGTCATAAGTCTCTACCTTGGTTTCCGACTTGTATAAAAGGAGTGGCCAAGGCTTATGCCTTCAATCAAAACAGTGAAGAGGGTAAATGCAGGTAGAGAAAGGGAGATCTCCAGAGCTTTGTACAATGCTAAAGAAATGGGGTAACTCATCTCTCGCCATTACCTCCATCCTACAGTATCAACGCGGACCTCCAAACAGAAATCTTAGGAAGAATGACGTCCTTGGAATACTTCCAAATGAATTCCACCCAGGGAAAGAAGAGTTTATAGTTCTCTGTCAAGTGTCAGTAAGCCAGGCCCTCTAGTCATGAACATGATTTTATCTTAAAGGCGGATGACTATACAGACAAGGCAGGAATTTTATGTTTCACAGCCATGAGGCTGGATCAGACTCACTGAAACCATTACTGCATTTACAAATTATTGTGAGAAATAATGTGGCCAAAGCTTGTTTAGTCATTTGGATAGTTTATGTGCCCTTCTTTATGAGGCAGATTTTCCACACCAATAATCATAGACGCTTGTAACCAGTTGGGATCTTAATGTAAAAAAAAATTTAACAGTTGTGTGGGTGGGTCAAGAGGGGAGTGTGTGTGTGAAATGAAGCTATCATTGTACATATTTTACTACCATCTGTTCTTTCAATAATTTTTAATCACTTAACATGAGATTCTCAGTGCTGAAAATATATTCTGAAGTAAGGCTTTTAAGTAAGCTACCCTCATTAAATGGCTTCCATGTGTTGGGATAGAGTGGTGTGGGATGGGAAGAGGCAAACGGAGCCACAAGGATCAAAGCTCCACAAAATCTCCAGCCTACATAGGTTTTTCTAGGCTGGTAAAGATTTCCTTTTGTTTCTTGAGCTGAGCTGGCATCTAAAAGCCAGTGTGTAGAAGACCTCAATATTTAGATGGCTTGTATCTCATCAAAACATGGTCACAGTTGACAAGGCCATCATTAATATTCATGTCCAGACATCCAGCTGACCCGCAGAAACCCTTTTAGTAGGCTCTCTACACTATTTGACAAGAGCCCCCGCCCTTTATTCTTCCTATAGCACCCTAACTCTACTTACTTTAATAATCTGCTTGGAGAACACTGTAAAACCCTAATATAGTTATACCTAGATCAAGGATATTGACATGCTCAAAAAAGATCAGTTGAGTGCATGAATCAACCAGGAATCAAATAATTTTAAAAATCATATTAGACAAGCCCAAACATCCCCATCGACTTCTCAAAGCTGTTACTTTTTGTATTGTCATTTCCACAGAAGCACAAAGTGTACTTCCAAATAGATTCCTCTTGTGTGTGTGTTGGGGGGAGGGAGGGCTTCACATGCCACAGTGAGTGTGTGGCAGTCAAAAGGCAACTCTGTGGCCTCAGATCTACGTAGGTTCCAGGGATCAAACTCATGACCGGGTTTGCAAGGCAAGCCTTCTTTCTGCCGAGTCATCTTTCCCTCCCTTCAAATGGATTTCTAACATTAAAAACACAGTTGGTATAAGATTTCTTTATACCAGTGTTCAACTTCCACTAAACAACAGCTCCCATTTGATACATGAATGTGAGCGCGATACAAATGAACACACAGCTCTCATCTCCAACGTAAATCTAAGCCAAACGCCCATGGCTGTTTATAGCATGGGTTAGCTCTAAAAACCCTGTGAATATTCCCCTTTTTTTTGTCTTGAAAATTAACTCCACTTATCCTAGCTGCTTTAAAATTATTAAAAACCACCCAGGCGGTGGTGGCACAAGCCTTTGATCCCAGCACTCACGCAGAGGCAGGCAGATCTCTGAGTTCAAGGCCAGCCTGGTCTATAGAGTGAGTTCCAGGACAGCCAGCACTACACAGAGAAACCATATCTGGAAAGACAAAACAAAACAAACAAAACAGAAAATGTATTTAAAAACCGTTCTTTGTGCAGGTGAAACAAGACAGCCCAGCAATGTGGTTTTCTCCAGTAAGCTTCCATTTTACTTCACACAAGGCAGAGGAGGGGGAGCTGAAAGCACACCATGGAGGAGCTGCAGAGACAGACCACACAAGAGGAGGGCCTGACTGGGGTGGGCCCGCAGCAGCATCAATGCATCAGTGGCTCTGAGAAGAGCTTGCAGTGAAACTGGTCGTGACGGGGAGGTGAAGTGAATCTGTGACGAGAACACGTCATCACTTTTCCTAATGCCTCCTCCACCCAAATGACAAAACCAGGGAGCCAGTCGCCATATCCCTCCCTCCCTGCCTCCCAGTCCAGCCCGTACGCCACAATGGAGGCGGGGGAAAAGACCTGCGGGTGTCATCTTCTGACTAATTTTTCTGAGTAGTCTTGTAGAAGTACCGGTGAAGCAAAAATCTGTCACATCTAATGTTTCACAAGAGCAGCAGTGAGACACATAAAGAGATGTGAGCGATAGCCTCTGGAAGGGGCTGGGGCCCGTGATCCCCACCCACACCCCTGCCTAGCAGGTGCCTGCCACTCTTTGTTGTTCGTGGATGTACATTAGCACCTGTTCTGAACCAGCTCTGAGAGCAGCTGAGAGAGCCCATGGTTGGGAGAAAATACTCATCAGACACATATACTTGGGGCCATTATGTACACTCCTCGCTGTCAATCATCCATCCAGGCCTTCAAAACAAGCCCAGATGGTTTCTAGGAGGCAGCAGTGTCTTCACAGCACAGGGCTGGACTTCCCCAGCGAGGCACTCCTAACTGCGCACCAGGAGGATAAATGCATCCTTTCTGGAAAGAGAGGAGACTTCCAGACAAAGTCTGATTATTCTATTGTGGTGCATACAGCCTAGGCTACAGTGGGGAACTATGCTGCTTGTTAGTCCCACTGACCGATGGGATGGTGGGGGAGATCCTAAGGCAAACGCAGCTCCCTAAGACCTTCTGAACCACTGGAGCAGGGTGCTCCATTTTGGGCTGCCCATTAGACCTGCCTGTCTACAGAAAGCTACCATCATCACTCCCAACCCCCAAGATGATTCTATACTGTAAGGGCCTGAAGCATGGGTCTAGAGAGATGTAAGTGAGAGAGGAGGCAAGAGCAGAAACACAGTAATGACTAGAAAGCAAAGGGGGAGACTGTTGCTGTCAAAGGACCCCTACCACACCACTGCCACATCACTGTAAACTCACCCTGGACTCCACAGGACAGTGCAGGCCTCATTTATCTGCCAACCCTGCTATCTTCTCCTTCCACCTGACGTTCTTCTGTTACTTGTAATCGCTTTAAGCTACAATGTTTAAGCTAGAATTGCATTCTACCTTCTGGAGAAGAGACACTATCTGGTTACAGAAAGAGGAAAGACAAAGGAAGGTATGAGCTTGCCTTCCCATTCTCTTTTATTATCATTTCCTCCTCAAAGAACTAAACCTAGAAGAGCAAGTGCACCTCATTCCAAATGACATCCAAGGCCTGAGTGTAACTGCTTCACTAATTATGACCTACCTCACCAGTCCTAAAAATGCTGGCACCCATGACTAGGGAAAAAGAACACCCTGAAATGAAAGAAAGATGGACATCGAAAGATGACACATCTGGGTACTCACATAATTGGCTTCTAAAGTAGGGTTGCAAATGGAGGAGGTGGGAAAGCTTGTAAAGAAGACTGGGAATCTGCACTGTCTGGTTCTGGAACAGATGGACACAGGGCCCCAAGGAAAGAGGAAGGGGCCTGAAGAGGCAAGGGAAGGAAGGAATGAGCCAGGTCACTGCAGGGTGTGGCTGTGAGGAGTTTGGGGAACTGGGCCAGCTGCTGTAATGACCACCATCCACAAGCCAAGCCCTTACACACAAGCTCAGGATTCAATTTTTTTTTTCAAAAGTTAATTTTTTTTTAAGCAAAACCCAACTTAATAAAATGTTCCAGTAATCCCCTATCATCAAAGTTTACTCAATTTGTGGTATGGACTTCATTTCTCCGTATTTTTAGCTACGAAGTCAGGGCCTGCTCCCTTCCAAACATTTTCTCATCCTTCTGCGCAGTCCGCAGGCATGTCCTGAAGGCGTGGGCAAGTAGGCTCTCCTCTCACTACATCTGGACACAGAGGCGCTCCACTTGAAATAAGGAGGACACAGGGGTTGGGGGCTGAGAGAGGGAGGAGGCGAGATGGACACCCTCAGACGCAGAGGCCAGGAGGCCTGCTCGCTCGGCTCCATCATTTGTCTCTGTGACCTGGATCCTGAGGCGAGCTTTGAGCCACAACGGCGGCTGAGTGGGCGTGCCCTTTCTTTCATTACCGTATCTCATATCAGATAGTTTGATTCTGGGTAATTTGTGGCATATGGCTAGATTTCAGAAAGAAACAACATGGAATCAAAGTAAATAAGGAAAAATAAGAAAGCGGAGTCAGTGGTCCCCCCCTCTAGAGTAGCCAAAAGACTACACTACAAAAACTAAGATTAAACCTTTAAAAAAAAAAAAAGATTTTTTTTTTAACTTCGATTACACAGTTGGGTTGGTTTGTGACTATGGTAATAAGTATAACCTTTAGAATGGAAAGCAGGATGAGCAGATGGGACCTAATTAATAGTGAAATATTATTAATCTGTCTTCCTACAAGGAGGAAGGAGTCAGCCCGACTTTACAGAGGGATTTCTCTGTACAATTTAATAAAAGCAGGACTCAGCATTCAACTGGGGGCTCATTATGAAACAGATATGTTTGATTCAAGCCTGTCCCAAACCCTGAGAATTAAAATCATGTTATCCCATCACATAGAACTTAAAGACGCTATTAACAGCTCAGCTGTTACATGCCATCATATACCAGCTAAAAGTCATCATTTTTTTATAAATATTTTTTATGGGAAAAGAAGCCATAATTCATTTGGGGGAAGCTGGGGGGGTGGAAAGATAAAATTAATTTACTAGGAACTCATCTTTATAATTCCTCAGAAATCATACCTCTTGTTTTGAGAAGGACTCCCATCTGGGTAGACTTCACAGAGCAGACGTCAGGACCACGAAGTAAGAGTCTCAGAATCAGAGTTCAGTCCCAACTCTTCGCTGCAGCTAGCCTAACTGTTCAGCCCTCAATATTCTAATTCCTTTTTTAAAAATTATTTTTAAAGGTTATGTACATTGTTTTTTTTTTTTTTTTGCCTGCCTGTAGGTCTGTGTGAGTGTATGTCAGAGCTTGGAGTCACAGACACTTGTGAGCTGCCACGTGGGTGCTGGGAACTGAACGTGGGTCCATCTGGAAGAAATACCAATGAAGCAAAATCTGTCACATCTAATGTTTCACAAGAGCAGCAGTGAGACACATAAAGAGATGTGAGCGATAGCCTCTGGAAGGGGCTGGGGCCCGTGATCCCCACCCACACCCCTGCCTAGCATTGGAAGAGCATGCTGAGCCATCTCTCCAGCCCCTCAAAATCTTAATTTTAAAACAGGTATAAGATATGTACATCAAGTGTCTGGCACATAATTTATATATATATATATATATATATCAACACAATCCTAACAAGTAAAAGTGAAAATGAAAGCACACACACTCATCCAAGGTAGCAAGAAAAGACATTCTAGGGTGATAACCCAAACACCCCACATGTTTATTTTCTTTGAGCTATCTGGGGAAACAATGTTTCCTTCTTCCTTGTCAAAACACCATTACAAAATAAAAGTCGAGGCTAAAGCAGTAACGCTAAAATTTTACTTAAAACAACTTGGCTGGCAGAATAAAGTACTTCTATTGGGTCAAAACATTAAAGCCGTCATTTTAACCATTTGCAAGCCTACCGTGCTCTAGTGCTGGCAATACTGCGCTGCTTTGGCAGATCTCTGTATATTCATGGTCTTGTAGGAGTGAAACTACAGCACTGTCTCACCGAAGGCCCTGCAACAACCCCTGGCTGCGATCAGTGTCTTTTGGGGTAGAGCTACCTCGCTGAGCATGAAGACCAGGTAATACTCCATGTATGTGTAAGCCACATTCTCAATGCCCAGGCACTTAGACAGGAAGTGATGTCGAGTAATGCCGTTAATGTGGCAATAAGCCCATGAATGCTCATTTTCCTTGTAGGTGATAACGAATGTCTTCCCTTCCCCCCCCATAATTTATCAAAAGCAATTATAATAATTTATCAATATTGATTATAATAATTTGAAAAAAGGAGCCCAGATCTGTCTTTGGTCTCAAAATGTTTAAAAGTGATTTAACTCGTAACACTGAAATTTTGGCCTCCCAGCAATAGGAGATGTGAGAAACTGGACAGGTTTTTACGAGATTCTTCTGCCCGTTCTTGCCCAAAGCAGACTGGGAAACAGCACTAACAATTCCACTGTCACTACTGAGACATTATACTTTTGGAGAAAAAAAATAAGTAATAGCGGTAAGGTAAAATCTCACAGGGATCTCCACATGAATCAGAAACTCAATAAAACATTGAACTGTGTATAAATCAAGACTCAACATCAACTCTGGCACCTAATAACTGTGTGGCCATGAGCAAGTCACTTAACTTTCCTGGGTTTATTTCCTTACCTGTACACTGGGGTTAATACTACTCACTTCCTTCAGGACTGGTACAATGATTAAATGAGACAAAGCAGTAAAACCGCCTGCCAAGCACACAGATAATATTTTAGGAAGTAGCATGTTATTTTTAAGTTGGTTTAGGACTATTGTTTAAAAGATACACCAGGAAAAAAAAATTCAGTCAGGACAATGAAAAATACAATTTAATCCTTCTAGGGATTAACTAAAATTAACCATCAAAGTAAAACTGTATCAGAAGCTATACATAAATAGGAAGAAGCAGCACACACAGCCCTCCCTTGGTCAAATCTGGTTTCCAACAGACAACAATTTCCTATGTAAGCTTTGGCTTAGCCAACATTACTTGGAAATGGACTCATCTTCCTCAAAATTATTTCCTTCTACTGGCACTGACGCATCACCACAGATATCAGCTAGCTTTTTCTTGTTGATTTTTTTTGTTGTTTTCATAGCACCGAATTAGTAGCTAAATGTAAAAGCTGAGGAAACATCTTGAAATACAGCCATATTGTATCACACAGAATATAGCTTGGAAAAAATATTACTGTTCACAAACAACAACAACAAAAAACTTGGCTAGAGAAAAGGAATAGGAGATTAAAACAAAACATCTCCAAGCAAAAGTGTAGGAAAGGAATTGCAACAAAGACACCAAGAAATAAGTGGACTGGAGTCTATGTCCTGTTGCTGCTTCCTAGAGACGCACTTTGAATATAACAAGATGAATTTCAACAGACCGTGAACCAGAGATTTTGAACATGATAAAGGGGAAGCGATATATATTCAATTTTTACAAGCACTGAGTGAGCAGAAAACTGAAAATTCTTCAGCTGCTGATAATGTGCTGATAGAAGTGTATCCTCTACAGAATTCCTAATGGACTGCCAGAAAAGTAGGGAGGTCGTGAGCAGACACCAAACACTCACACCTAAGCCCATGACAAAGACCACCCCTCTAAAGTCACATTTTTTGGTGTTGCATGAGATGATCATTAGACTTTAACTACTTACATTAACCTTTAAACATCCCCAAATACGGAAGAAACTCATCAAGCAGTATATAGCTATAGAACACCTGTTTATTCGGCATTTACCACAGTTAGCTACCATGACAGGCTCACAGTTACAGCATCTCTCAGTAATATCTAGGGGGAGACATGGTATTGTCACCTTCATTTTACAAATGAACAATCAGATGAGTCAAGTATTCTTCCTTACTGAAGCACTACAAAATCATTTGGCACTGTTTTGCACATCTTATCCATAATAATTTATGTGGAAGGTAAACACAAGTGGAAAGTAAACACAAGAAGCAGGAATAAGGAATAAATTGAATTTATCTATGAATTGAATAAATTAAGTTCTATGAAAACACCGGTTCTGCTTAATTACTGGAAAACCAAAGTTGCCAGGTGTAATGGAACATGACTGCATCCTAGCACTTGAGAGATGAAGGCAGGAAGCCCGACTATTCAAGGTCATTCGTAGCAAGTTTAAGGCCAGTCTGCACTACATGAGACCCTGTTTCAGAGAAGGGTGAAAGGAAGGAAGGAGTGAAGGATTGAGATTCATAGGAAACACAGATAGTACAGACTCAGGGCATCATACAGGTCCAAGCACTGTTTCTTTAGATGTGTATCCACAATGGATATATTAAAGATATAGTAATATGCATACACAGTTTTCCTGTAGCATAAGAGGACTACATGGAAAAGGGGGGGAGACATAAGATAAAGACCAGAAGACATAACTTTGAAATGATGTGTGCACAAGGTCATTCATTCCAGAATATTGCATAGCAAAATGCCTAAGAGTCCACTACTGAGGATCATCTAAACAAACTCTAAGATACCCACAAATAGGACAGTATGAAGCTGTGATGAATAAACACAGCGCTCTCCAAATGCTGATACAGTAAAATCTCCAATTTAAAAAAAACAACACAAAGAAGAAAGTAATATGCTCTGAATGTGATAATTTCTCGGTAAGAAAGCCAGGATCACAATATTATTATGTGCATGTGCTTGCACAAATATTGAATACTCTAAAAGCAGGTAGAATGGTGTGGGCAAGATGGATACAAGGCTTCTTGATATGTTTATCTGTATATTTTGTTGAATTTTGGACCTTCTAAATATTAATCTTAAAAAGTAAAGTGAAATAGACTGAAGACAACTAGAAACCTATACAAAACCTTTAATAACATGTAGTAATGACTACCACTGTGGTCCAGACAGATTTATTAAATATTTTTTGGGGAAAAAATACTTAAGAATTAAATGACAAAACTTCAGAGATTTAATGAAGAAAAAAAAAACAAAGAAAAATTGCTAATGTTTCTAGTAAAACCTTACCATAATGACACTACTATAGGGCTCCCAGGGACAGCCTTGTCTTTAGAAATAGACCTCTGAGAAGATAACCTGCTACACACTCAGGAGGAGGCTGCCTCGAGCAGGTGCCTGGTACGTATTCCAGAAAAGGCTGCCTTTAGAAGGTACATGGACAAAACGGAGCATGGCAGCTGAAGTCCGTGGCAGTGGGCCCCTTGATGGACGCTCTCCATTTGTATGAGGCCTCCCAAGTCCAGTGAGAAAGAATAAATCAGATTCAAGAATTATCTCCAGAAGATCATGGAGGCTGAAGTTTCTCTGATGGCATCTTGATGTCAAACATGAATAATCGGTGCCAGTCAGAGTTAATCACAGGCTACTTCCCAGAGGAAGTGAGTGTAAGCCAAGGTTTGAAGGTGACAAAAGGGAAACTAATGCCAAGCTGACAAAAGATGAATTACAGTAAGATCTCACAGGGCTCTGTGAATAGACAGGACGGTGGCATGGAAGCTGAAGTGTGGGCAACTGTAATGGCATACATTTAGGGGAAATGAATACAAATTATACTTGGAGGATGATCAATCGGCTCCAAAGTGACAGTTACAACCCCAAATGAGGACCTGCTGGCCACTGATGACTATCCACTGCAGATTACAACCATATATTGCTATGGTAAAAATGCCAACAACAAGTTGAAGGTAACTGGCGAGGTTATTAAAAAATTTTCCCTTTTAATTCTCAAATACAAAATATGTTTGCACCTGGTATTCATCATAAAAGCTAATCCTCACCGTCTGAAGAGCCTGAGAGAATCCAGAAAAAAAGAAATGATGCTGATCAGGACATGGAAAGGGTCCAAGAACTACAAAAACCAAATCTAAATATTTATCTTTAGACCTAAAGATAAGTGTAGTTCTTACTCCTTACAAAGGAAACTTCTCTTTGTCAAGAGATGGAGGTCATTACAGAAAACCACCACCAATCAGAATGAAAAGTTGTGGGATGGAATCACGTACAGCACACTCCCACAGCTAAGGCTCAGGAAACATTGTGGAAGATAGGGCGGAAGGGCTGCAAGAGCCAGAGGATCGGGGAGTGTGCTATGAGACTGGGTCTCTGAGAAATGTCAGAGAAGCTACACCCATGAAGTCTCAACAGCACTGCTGTTGAAGCGAGACCTAAGTTAGGGTAACACCAACAGGCAGGCTAAAGTGGATGAGAGAAGCTTAGGAGACCTCAGGCCTACCCTAAGAACCACAGGCGACTGAGGAATGCTAAGCGTGGAAGGAATACTCATCCCAAGGACAAGCATACTGACTGGTTGTCCGAGGCCAGATGGTTAGCCCCGGAAACATAAACATACAAGTACATTATACAGACCGGAAAGGTTATGTTTATGTATTTAGGAATACACACACACACATATATTTCAATAAAAAGAAGCCATTAATTTGAGAGAGAGCATGGGAGTACAAAGGACAAGTTCAAGGAAGGAACGAGAAGGGGGAAATAACGTAAGTGTATTATGATCTCAAAAAAATTCAAATTCCTTTAGTCTAGACTAATCTCAAGCTGTGATGCCTTCAAACAAGAAAGTATTAAAGCTAGAAGTTTTTATATTTAGTAAGTGACAAACTTAGGAAAACTCTTTACCCCTAGAGAGATGGAGACTGAGTTTCAAAATAACTTCTAAAGTCATTTAGATTGTCTCATAGTAAGTACATTCATATAACTATATTATTAATATTTTAAAAGGTCCCTTTGTACTATATTCCCAGGGAGAGGAAGAGGGGCTCCTTGGCTCTGCACATTTTTTTTTTATTGCTTAGAGAGCATATATCTCCTCATGAATTCCCTTTCACCTTGGCACCTGCACCTGCTTTGGGAAGGCTGGAGAGTGCGTGTTAACAGCACAAGCATCAGGAAGGGCAAAGGAACTCATTCTCAGTCCCCACAATTATTTCAAGACTGTAGAAATAAGTGCGATTGGAAACAACTAGTACAAATAAACCAAGTGCACAAGAGCAGACAAGGTTAGGAAGCGGGACAGCAAATTAAAACAGAAAATAAAAATAGTCAATTAGGAGGTAAGACAGTGATCTTCTTTAAAAAGCAATGAACTCTGTTCATTATTAACATAATACCAGTGCTCTGGAGGCTGAGGCAAGCGGATCACGTGTTCCAGACCAGCCTGGACCACACAGCAAGACTTCATTTCAAAACCAAATAAAACCTTCCCTAAAGCAAAACAACCCCAAAACATTGAAAACACTGTGGAAGGCTAGAGCCTTACTGGAGGGCACTGATTCCTCACCAAACACTGTCCTAGGTGCCATGCATTCAACTTGAGCTTTCACTGTGTGTTCTGTGATTTTTTTATACAAGGAGATAATTTGGGGGTCTAACCTGGAGTCCTTGTGAGGTTGACTGCTGAGACAGTAAACCGCATGACAGAGTGGTCATTAAACACGGGATGTCTTCTCATACCCTGTGCTTCTGCAGAGAGTGATTTGTAGCTTTCCAGAAATCAATTATTTTCCCTGTCTAGTCCTAATGCATGTATTTAAATTTTCCTGAAGTTACTGAACACCAATAATGAGCATTACATCCAATTTAACCCCCTCGTTAATCCTGAAAAAGGGCCATGAGTTCACACAGGAGGTAGAGAGAGAATAGGAATTATGACTAATCTGGATATGTGCAGATTACTCAGAGGTCACACAGCAGAAGCGCATTCCATAAGGGCCCCTCCACCATCTCACTTTAGCGTGAGGGTTAAATGTAGAAAACTAACAGTCACTTCACTTTAGTATCTAAACTCCTCCTATTTACAAAGTGTTCCTAATTCTGAATATTACTACTGACTCTAAGCAGGACTGTCAATATATGTGGATATATACTGCCAACAAAAGTCATGTCAAAAAAGAAAAAAAAATTCACTGGACTATGGATCAAAAATAGCAATAACTGTATGTTATTTGCCTTAAGAAGAGAAAGTGGAGTTGGTAGCCCTTTTTTTTTTAAATCCCTGATCAATACTTAGAAACCTCAAATAACAAGAACAAAATAAACAAAAATGTTTAGGTAAGATGAGAACAGCCAATAGCAAGTACATGCAGTTTTCCCAAATGTACAGCAGTGGGCCCAGTTGCCCTTGACCTCATCAAACACTGCTGGTCGGATAAAAGAAGCATTACTTTGCAATTAAGTTAGGTTACTAATCTAGAGCCAACCAGAAAGGGAAGTGATGCTCTGGCAATCTAGAACAGACCCCCGGAGGTCAAAAATTGGCAGAGAACAGAAGTGGTCACAAGGAAGCAGAAAGAAAGAACTAATTAGAAGGCTGCAATGCCTAGAGGCTCCGGCTTTGGAGGAAAAATACTCAATATTGGCAGAAGACAGGAGAACCAGCCATCTGGGGAAAATCATAAAAAAGAAGTCAGTTAAACCTACAGACTCAAAGGCTCCTGAGTGCATCCCAGCCAAAGAGCTGTGTAGCTGGTGTTCTTAATGAGGGTCCTGGTTCATTGAGAAAATTCACCATGTTCTACCAGACCTGGTCTTGTAAGGACTGTGGCATTTCAGAACCATCTGCAATGAAAGCATTTATAACCGTTTTACTGTTTAAAGGATTAAGCAGACTTAACCAGAATTTCCCTTTCCTAAACACTTGAGAAAACTACTTCCTGGATGTTGAGTTATAGTTTATCTTTGTTTAGAACATTTTACGTTCTTCACGAACTTAAAATGAAAATTTTTATTTCCTAGTTTCATAAGCAACAGAGATTAATAGGTCATACCTTAGGAAAACACTGCAAAACACACACATGCGCCAAGAAAAAACAGTGTTCATTCATTCCATCAGACAGCAGTTCATTCAGCCATCCTTGCAGCTCATCTACTTACTAGTAAACCCAATACCTAAAAAGTATTTAATCATCAGCTTCATCATCAGTCTTTCCATGCACGCTTCTCCTGTTTGGTAAAGTGCATTTATTAAGAGCAGAGATGCAGAAGCAGAAAACCAGGAACACTGCTCCCAACCATCCTGTCCCTCTACCTTTGAGGAACCGTGACTTATGTTAGGAAGTGAAAACTGGTGGGCGTGAAATTTCTTTTACAGGAGCAAGCCAAGGCAACAGCAGAAATTCACTTCCTGTGTGGAGTTTTATGGAGCTGCAGAGTGGTTTCTGCCCATAGAACAGAGCAAGTAATCGACGTTGCAAGAGACAGTGACCTTTAGGCTATGATAGGCTGAGTCCTCACTTTACAGAGACTATCAGTTCTGAAGCAGAATCATCAGAGCAAGGTGGTTTCATAAGGACTAATTCAGCTATTCCTTTCTCAAGGTGAAGGGCAGACATTTCTCAAATCCTAGAGGGTACAGACCAATGGCATTGCACATATGCAACAAGATCAGACAATCCATAGGTACCCTATGACAAATTGAGGGCTACACAGGTAAAGGAGCTATTCCTTCTCCCAATCCTACCTGATGTTTCATTTAAAATGAACCAATATCATGTCTTTGAAAGTCACAAGATTAAGATGTGCACAGATTTCATGTCTTCCCCTCAACAATAACAAACAGACAGCTTTGAGAAATGGGGGTCAGTTTCTGCAAAGAAAATAACATAGTTTCACCTTCTGTCTGCCCTAAGTCCTCTCTAGTTTCACTGTATCAAAATAAGCAAATGTAAATTAATAAATAACAGAAGAAGGATAATGATAACATAAATAGCACATGTGAGAAAACACTTGAACTTAAAAAACTGAAAGTAACAGTACAAGTTATAACTCACATCTGCTGGCGAAGTGGTGGGACACAGATGGGCACTGTCACATTTGCCATCCCCAGGTAAGATGTACGCGAAAAAGGAGCTGGGCGTTGTTTGCAGTGGTAACCCCCTAGACTGTGGATAGGACCCCTTAGGTAAAGCCATTCACTCGTCAAAGCATGGCAGTCCATCAGCAGCCGCCAGTCTCACTGGTGGGTCATTTTCATGGGGATTTAAGTGGGGATGTCTTGACATGTCTAATGGCACCTCACGTGTTTTTATGAGTCTCTCCCAGGCTGCACACTAGTCTCTGTGGTCCTTCCTGCGCACAAACTCTTGCAAACCAGCACCCTAACAACAGTGACCTCAATGGGTCAAGCTGGTTAATCCCTCCTATTTGCTTTCCATCGCAGAAGGCAACCAGGGAAGGGACTGTAGCTGCATGGGGAGGAAAGCATGTGGCACAGATTAGACGCCCCAGTAAGTAAAGTTTCAAAGCTGGGGGCTGTGGGGGGTGCAGAGCTAACTAGAGGCAGCTGCTAGGATGTGGTTTCCGTATTTATATTCTCCCCTCCCCCCAAAGCCTCTCAGGAGTATTAGAAAGAAAAGCACATATAAGACACTGTAGATCAGTCCCCCTGAATGTATGTAAGGCCTGAGACCATAACTCTGCATGGTGGAGACAAAGTTACCAGCCAGGAGGATGAGGTAACCTGCTATAAACCTTTATTTGATAATTTTCTTAAACCCTCTTTCATCTGAGTATGTCAATACAGCAGAAAACTGCACTGATAGCAGACAGCAGTCATGATAGCTGGGAGAAGCCTGCAGCAGCAGCAAACTCCAGCTAACTGGAGGTTTAAAGCAGACCTACCAGCTGCAAGTGGTACATCCTGTTGCTTCTGTGACCTCTGCCCTCCACCACCCGCTCCCCCCACCCCAACCCCACCCCGAATTCCACCTTCAAACTCTCACCCCAAGGCTTGAGTGTGGCTCACTGCCAGCACCTTCATCCTTTCCTGGGTACAAAAGCAGTTCTGCTGTTCTATCCATATTTCAGTAGGCTGAGCTTTGAGCTTTAGCTGAGAATTAAAGTCACATACTATTTTAAATAACACAGAGAATGTATTGTTCTGACAAGGGTCTCCCTTTCCCTGGCTGCCCTGACCCCTCTTCCCTTCAATATTGTCCTCAATAACGGGCTTTCTTCCCTCCTTGTAAAGTCAGTATGGGGCACAGAGAGGAAGCAGGGGGAAGGGAAGTGTTTCTATTGCTCTTGGCACTGAATAAAACAGTTTTCTAAAGGATGGAATAGTTCTCCCATTTTAATAAAATTCCTGCTTCCTATACAGTATCACTCAGGTCACTTCAAGGTGAGAAGGTGATCAGAAACAGACGAGAGCAGGAAACGGCACTCATGGCTGGGACTCCACACGGGCCACGTGCTGCAAATCAGTGCAACACGCCAAGACCCAGCGCCACCGCTACCCATGCGCCATGAACCGAGCCATCCCACGTGCTCAGACTAACAGCACCTGCAGATCTCTGATATGACAGATTTCCACTTGGATGTTAAGAAATTCCTTCTCAAACTCAGTCATGCTCACCCTTAGCATGAGGGGCATCCCAACTGACTCTCTCTGACTGGGGATCTGCTTGCGCCTGAGTTTCTAAAGCGGAGTAAAGAACAGGGTAGCACTGGCCTTCACCCTAAGAACAGTTCTTCTTTTCCCAGCAGCCGAGTCAATGAACCCACTTAATTGAGAGACAAGTCCTTCCTCCTTTCCTGCCATGCACCCACTGCTCTGCTCACACTCACACACACACACACACACACACACACACACTCAAGTGGCGTAGTAGAATTCCCACCTGAACTACATCCTTGGCAAATACTCTTGGCAAGTCACGTAACATCTCTAAATGTCCTCTCCCATGAAGTCAAGGTGATAATTGCTGTCTCTTCAAGTTACCAAATAATGCCACTGCCATCAGGCACACTCTGGATAGTAGTTAATATCTCCCACCCCTCCTGGAGCAAGCATCTATCACTGCCCTTTAAATACATACATTATGAATGAGAGGTTTTGTTTTTCCAAAGTCTGCCAATGCTGTAAATAGCAGCGCTTTCCTCTCCACTGTCAGCTTCTTATTTAGATGCTTCTTATCCCTTCTTTTATAAGTACATTATTCTACCTTAAATAAGTTGTTTTTCTATCTAATCTCTCTCTGTGGTTAAAAAAAAGTTTAATATAATAATGAACGTTAGTACCACCTACTCATGAGCAGTGTTCTAAATTTCCCAATTCCATGAAAGCACAAATGAAATTTATATCCTAAAACACAAAAGAAAACCCTTCTGGGCCACACCGCTGTGGAATAAGAACGTATTCCAATGTGCCGGGGAGCGCAATCCTCCTTCCCCTCTCCAGTAGGCAGCTCATCACACACACCTCAGGAAAGCAGGCAGAGGGCTGACCCTCTGCATCTGAGGAGAGCTCTGGGCTGGTTTCTTCCCGGTCCCCACACATCTGCAGGTGTGTCTAAGCCTAGTCAATCAATAATCATTTACGACAACACTGTCTGTTTTACTTTCTGGCTACTCAATATACAAACTTTTAAAACTAATGATTTTTTCCCCAAATGCTTCAGTTCTATTACCCTATGTTACAGACAATCTATTGCTGCATTTTAAATCACCATGACACCACACCTGTAATATCTGACCGCTGAACTTTAATTTTTCCACTTAAAACTCATATTTCTTCCTCTTGCACCTATGCCTCAGCCTCTTCTTTCTCCATCCCTTAAAAAAGTTTATTCTGAGGTGATGCGAGATAGGAAGAGGCATTGAGGATGGGAGGGTCCATTAAAAAAGAAACCGTAAATCTTCACTATCAGAAGAGCCTCGGCTTGGCTATTTACGTGGCCTGTGTCTATAAAAGGACTCGGAACAGCCATGCTGCTGCTGTCGCTCAGCAACCCTTCTCTCCTGCCCTCTTCCCCTCTTCTCCCCCCAAAGCAGCAACAAAACACAGATGAGCTGCCAGCGCCCGGGAGTCCAAGTAATTTCCTCTCCATCTGCTCGGAGATTTCAGAGTTTTTAAAATTCATCACTCAAAAGAAGGAAAACGATGCTCAGCAACATCAAGGCAAACACAGCCCTCATGGTGCTTGCTCTAAGGAGGGCTGGCAACATTACATCATGGCTTCCATGCCATGAACAGCACGTAAATAATCATCTAACTTCCCCTGAAGCAATGCTTTCAAAAATCCAATGATGGATCTGGCTTCTAGGTGCCTTGTCTGCCACTGAGAATTCCTGTTTCTTGGTCCCCAAATGGCTCTACACTCTCTAAGGCCATTTGGCAACTCATGTCATAGCATCTTAGGCAACTATATTAAAAGAATTGATCGGGACACAGAGGCCTGATTCAGGTTCTAAAATCCATAGTCTCACAGACAGCTTAAAGTGTTAAGTCTTATCCATCATAGGAATAGACTGTTCAGACCCTAGGCTTCCTCCTGGATCATGCAGGCCTGCCTTCAAATGTTATGTTCCATCCAGGCAGGACACTTCTGAAGGCCTACTTTAGCTCAATATGCTCTTTGCAAGATGTTCTTTTTGTTCCCTTCAATGTCACGGTGTGGGGAAGCCATGATCAGAAGGATGCCAACTTCCCAGGGCAGAGACACCTTAAAGCGGAAAACGTGTAGGCACGCTGTATAAGCCCTGGCAGTGTTGGAACTCCCCACTGCAAAAGACACTGGCACAACTCCACAGCTGGGCTCACCCCCCCAGCCCTTTGTGCCCACAGCGTTTATTCACCGTGGTGCTAACGATGCCCCCAAGTAAGCTGGTCCCAGGGCTCAGCTTATTCAAAATGATCTATTTCTATGACTTCATAAATTCTCAGTCAGTAGAATAATTTACTGAGAACAGGGAGTGTTCCAGGGCTTTTAATTTAACTCTTAATTGAAATATGTATATTAAATGGGTGTACCACAGAAATACTGTTCCCTCTCTTCATGCACTGAATTCTGAGGGTCAGATTTCTCCCTGCAAAACGTGTATTTTTATATCTCACACATGTCGATGTACAGCTACAATACCTTACATTAAAAAAAAGTCTTAAGCAATCAAATGGCAGTTAAGCACAAACACTAAAATCACATAACATAAGTATGTGGGTAGGCTCTCTACATCTCTAATAAAATGTACTCAGTTGCTAGCGGGAAGACTAGGTACGGAATTTACACCAGCATCCTAACTCAAAGAAACAGAAGCAATGAGAACTTACTATCCGTCATTGCCATTCACTTCAGCAAGAATTCTGTCGTTATTAAATTTACTGACAAAATTTTATACTTGAGACTAGCTGCCTGTCACACTGGTCCTGGCCACCTTCCTGTCTCTCCAGAACTTGGCCCTCTTTCATCCTCCTCCTCTGGTTCTTAACATCAGCGGCAAGAGTAACAGCAGATCCACATCAAAATGAGAAAAATAATTCCTAAGCAGAAGAGGGCTTAAACTAAGCAAGAGCCCGGAATGCGGGTTTACACAGAGACGGGAAGGAAAATCAGCCCACGGCCCATCTGGTAGCGGGGGCTGCAGTACAGTTCAGGTGCCTAGCCCGGTAGACGCTCATGGAGGGCGTGTGCCAGAGAGGTCACCACCGGAATTACCTCTCTCCAAATTTACCCATGATGTACTCGTCCTGCCTTCCAAGGCCATATCACTCCAAACACACAGGGCTTCTGCCTTCCCTACAACTCTCCAAACCACCCTTGGCCTTGCCCGCCGCCAACTAAAATAAGATGCCTGAATGGCACCTCTTGAAAGGTCGCGATAACAAATCCAATTTACAATTCTCAAAGGGACGAAACGGAAAGGTGGAGGCGTCCGAATAAGTGAAAAATTGTATTATCGTTTAATTTTATTCATCAAGAAGATCACCTCTTATTTAAGAAGCTCAGCTAGATAGCAGTGTTCACTAGGATGGGAAGGGGGGAAAACTGCAGGAAGGTGTGGAAGGGAATCCCACCTGCCCTTCAAAGTATAACCCTGAGTTAAATTCTCGTCTATTATTTCTGTGCTTAAAATAGTCAGATACCAAGATGTTCAAAGGCACACAAAGCAGTATAGTACAGCCGCCTCCTTTCAAAGGGCCGGGGCAGCGATTCAAAGAGTTATTCAGGTCACAGAGAAATTACACTTCTTTATGCATCTATAAAGAATTCAGAGTTTTCCATTTTTATTAGCATTATTGTAATAGCGAAGGTTTTCAGGCATATCATGAGAGGAGCATTTACAGAAGTGCTGGGCAGACCAAGCTCCCACCTCTCTTTATGAGGTCCACAGCCCGGCAGACATTTTGAAAAGCCCTAATGAACACATAGCATCTCACTTGCAAGATCCTGCTAATTCACATACGTAGTCAGTCACATTATGTAAAGAATCAAAAGGATCAGTCATTTTGCCCACTACTAAAACTCCACACGATGCCTCTTCTTTGTGCAAACAGACTCCTTGGGGCCACTCCGTCCCTTGCCTAGAATTAGCATGCTGTCATTGAATTGCCACAGAAAATGTCTCATTTTTAAAATGTTTTTCTTTAATTTTGTGATTGAAAAACTAGAATTACTTTTTGACTCTTTGTTAATGCTTGAGGGTGTGGAAGTCCCTAGTTTCGGATGCAATTCCATGAACATTTATTTTAACTGATCCAATTGCGTCGCCGGCTAATTTCATTCAAATCTCCTGGCTTCTCCTTGGCATCTCCATGGCAGCCCTAAGCCTTCCACACTCAGTGGAGTGGCACCGTACACACTCAGAAATGGAAGACAAAACAGGTCATATAGCAAGCAGAGAATTTTCTAGCAATGTAGGTTTCGATCTTTGCTATTTCGGTGTTATTCCTGCTGAGCCTAGCGTGCCAAGAATACCACTGGCGCTCATGATGGCTCAATGGAGAATGGCACTTAACCAGGAGCCTATTCCCAATGATATTCTGTCTCAAATCATTTCCATCCTCATAGAAACATGAAAGTGCGGCAATGACAGGTACGAAGCCCAGCATGAGCTGCCTGGGAGAACTCTGCATAGCAACACAGCTTTATCAGTCCACCAAGCACAGGAGACCAGAGTCCAGCGGGGGAAAAAAATAATGACATAAAAATCCTACCGAAAATACTACAGTGTAAGAAAAGCTATTAAAAAAAGAGGAAGAAGAAAAATACTACAGAAGTGTATGCTTAAAATAGCTTAATTTCAATAGGTAAGTACAAATGAAAATTACTAGATGTTTTATTCACAGTGAGCCAAACAGTATGTCAGTTTGTGTGATTTTTTTATAGAAAATAATGCATTACCTGTAAAGACGTAGGCTTATAAAAATTACACATAAAGGAAAACAAAGCAATGTGCTCCAGTTGTAATTAGTTTGGTCCTTGATGTAATAATAATGATTGATGATGATGATAATAATAATAATAATAAATCTGGTTATTTCAAGGATCATTCAAACTGTTTAGGTCAGTGCTTCTCAACATGTGGGTAGCAACACCCTTAAGTGGAATGACCCTTTCACAGGTGTTGCCTAAGACCATTAGAAAGTACAAATATTTACATTAGGATTCATAATAGTAGCAAAATTACAGTTGCAAAGTAGTAACGAACATAATTTCCTGGTCGGGGGTCACCGCAAGTTAGGAACTGTATTAAAGGGTCTCGGCATCAGGAAGGGTGAGAACCACGCTAGGTAATATCAGGCTTTCTTTAGTCTGTTAACAGAACTCTACAGAAGTTTCCTTCTTCCTTATTTTTTTTAAACCTTTAAGAATTTTAGTTTCTGGGCTGGAGGGATGGTTCAGAGGTGAAGAACACAGGCTGTTCTTCTTAGAAGTCCTGAGTTCAAGTCCCAGCAACCACATGAAGGCTCATAACCATCCATAGTGAAATCTAGTATGCAGGTACACACACAGGCAGAATGCTCTATAAATGATAAATAAATCTTTAAAAAAAGAATTTTAGTTTCTAATTGCATATACGTTATGACAGGGCATAGAATATGGCTTAGTTTGTTTTTTTGGGGGGGGGAGGAACAGACATGTTTGAGCTGCTATAAGCACACTGATCTTTCAATTGGTCTCAACCATAAACACTGCCGAGGGGCAGAACAGTCTCTGCCAGGCATCTCTAGCTTTGGGAAGGAATCCAATTAGCTAGTCTAACGGAGCTAAACCCAAGCCCTTGACTTGATTAGTAGCAGAAAGCACTTTTGTGACGATGAACAAACAAATTGTGACTTGTTATTTCAAATCATTTTCCTTACTGGATTTCGTATTAAGAAACCAACAAGTAAATGCTTCTTCGATTCCCAGCTGCACAGCCACCCCGACATTAAGAGTGATATGATAAAGTGTGGGAGTTAGTCCCCTTCAGATGGATCTGCTCCTCTCAGAGGTCAACAAAGAATTTTACCATACATTCTCTATTTCTTCAGGGTTAGCAAACTGATGGGAAGTGTTGACTCATTTGCTTGTGGACATTATGTATAAGCACATGTATGAAAACTGTTGTGAGATATCATAATATATTTCTATTTATCTTTTTCAATTTGATGTATTTTAGAAAATCTTATAGACACACATTCATATCAGCATGGTTAATTATACATTTTACGTATTTCATAGTAAGTCGTATTACGGTAGCATATTACAATTCTACAGAATCAGAAAAATACATGACATGAGGGAATGTCAAACAAAGCCATCTAACTGTGGACTTTGAACTCTTACAACCAGAAAAGACTAGGTATGATTAGAATGGGCAATCACCAATAACCGGTACAAGAAAAACAAAATGTAAGTAAAAATACTCTTTTAAAAATATATATATATATATGAAAAATATATTTTAAAAAATATATTTTAAAAAAGTGCATCCAAAATCCCTTCCTGGATTAGACCCCAGGCCTAACTGGTAACTGACAACCCACAGAGAAGTGGTTCACGAAAGTTTCAAGGAGAACGTGGTGCTTGGATGTCGAAGCTACAGTACAGGGGAATGGGCAAGGCGGGTAGCAGTCTTCCTCAGAAAGGCTAGTCTGTGGTGTGTCTGTCAGTGCCCGTGTTAGCACACGGAAGGCTACTCAACAAACTGCTGAGAACAGAGCAGAGCCACTCGGAGAATACATTTTGTGTTTACCAGACTGTAAAAGGTGTAGCAAGATCCCAGAGCTCTCTTAGATGAATAAAAGTTAAGAGGAAATAACCTTCCAGACACAAAAACTCAGTACTAATATAAAGAAATAGAAGAGTTTCCAAAACGGAATTTCTCAAGGACTCCTTAATTTGGCAAAACCCACAAAATTTGCTTAATCATCTACAGACAGTAATAAAGCAACATAAACAACAAAACATGATTCCCTAAGTGTTTTGAAGCATATGACTTCAACAATTTCCCTTTGTGATAAAAAATAATAATAATAATAAAGATGAAGAAAACCTTGGGAAACACTGTGAGTTTATTCATTTTATTAACCAAGCAATAAAAGCTTGAATTATGTCACTAGGTTCATTTGCTAGTTAGTCATTTCCAAGTGTCTTACACTAATAAAAATAAAACCTCAAGTGTTTTATAAAAGTAACGGGCCTGGAAAAATTGCTGAAAGGATTTTTAATATCATGTATAAGTTTCTTTTTATTTTCATGCCTCTGAGGATAAAGAAATGACATGCAAGTTATTAACTATAATGTGGCCAATGTAATTACTACCACCAGATTCCAGTAAACATAATCTTCAAGATGTTGCAAGTATTTGGAGAAGGAACAGCAGCACTAGAAATCTGTGAAAATGTGTGATAAGACCACACAGCATGGCCCTTGCTGTACAAATTTCTGTTCTCCATCCATTTCTTTCTGATAGGTCATATGTCTAGAATGAAGTAAATTAAAAACAATTTTCAACCAATTGATAGCTTTTTAAACACAGTGCACCTTGAAGGAGATCATTTACATAACTTATTTCAAGAGTTACATTGCTAAGTTAAAAATCAAAGTAATGACCCCAATAAGAGATGCCTGAATCACTAAGTAATTTCAAATAAATGGAAAGAGAATGAAAAGCATTTTTCTCACTGGATGATAGACCTGTGATTAAATCTTCTAACACTAACTCGGGGCCTTGTAGTCCTAACGGCTCTTCATTTCAGCAAGGGGCGTCGTGAAAAGAATTATTATCAAATAAACCCAATCCGAAAAGGCGCAGAAGTTTTCAGAGCCTGCAATTCCATAAGATTTCTGGGCACCCTGATCGACAGTCTTGTAAAACATAGGGATAATTAAACCGACATGAAAATCACCACCCTGAATAAATCCTAAAAACAGTTTGTCTAACCTTTTGGTCTTGGGAGAACTCAGGGTTGTTCTAGCACCTGTCCCAACTCACCATCCAGTGACCTTCATAAGAAGATTAATGCCCAGCTATCACCTCCTGTATAGACACTCACATAATCCACACCCCCTATGATAACAAGGCTGCACTAACTGCTTGGAGAATGCTTCTTGCTAGAACTGGTTCCCAGTAACATCAGTCTCTCCTCCAGGAGTGAGAGAGAATTAAATGGGTCTTCAAGAAACACTCCTGGTGAGACGAAACGAAATTCTTACTTTCAAACCACAGTGCACCAATGCTTTTGCACAGTGTTGACAATGTTTAAATTTCAAGTGGTTGGACAAAGTTGGGAAGTATTTTACAGCATCGCAAATCCTATATACAGTAGGAGTACCAACTAATGGAAAATGAGAAATTTTTAAAATTAACACCGAAAGATATTGATTAAAAAAAAAAAGTTAGGTGCATGGGAAAACACTTGCCGATAGATTTCTCCCAAGTGAGGGTATTCAGATATTTATCACGTGTTCACTTAAAATTCTGCATATTTGAAAGCAATCTACACACAGACACACACACAATCTTTGAGTACCTGCAGCTACCTCTAGATAAGGGTCTTAGCTCTAAGTCACTGGTAATTTTCCCTTGCACAGACATGGTCACCTAAATTTCCTTGTAAGGCTCAGGGCTGTGTAAACATTCATCTCCCACAAAAACCCAAAAGGAACTTTTGAATATCTATATGATATTAAAATAAGAACAGCAAAAAGCCGAAAAAATATAATAAGCACATTTCATTAGGAAGTTATAGCACAACAGTATACTTAAATGTTCAAACTCCTTAACTTTCTTTAAAAAAAAAAAGATGCTATAGAGTCATGGATCAGCTCAGCTCCTTTGATGAGGGATTTTCCTTTACCTTATGTCAAACTGCTTAGGAGCCGCCATGTGGCTCAGGTACTCGGGCGGTACTGCCCGAGAGACACCAGGTACTGGGTAGATTTTCATGTGGTCTAGAGAATTGCCATGTCCCGATTCTAAAAAAAAATATTACCAGTACTCTCTTGTTTCTTCCATCCTTTTTGTTCAAGTCTTTAAAGCGACATGGTAATCTTAAATTGGAGTTTTAAGGGGCACCTGACTGGCTTGTCAAATTAAACCAGCATATCTCATTGTGTCGTCGTGGGAGCCTCACTTTTTATCATTTTGATATCCCCTCCAGGGTTTCAATCTTCTCTCTTGGAGCTCAATCATGCTCCGTGATGCTCTGCTCCTACATGAGGATGAGAGAATTTCTATTTAAAAATACATGGCGGGGGTGGGGGGGTACCAAGCACTACTGATTGAGAAGGCAGTCCATGATGATCCCTATTTTCAGTTAAAATGCGCACTTACAGTTTTGGATTTAACACCCCTGCCTCGGCAGTCAGACAGTCATTTAGCTCGAGTCAATCAAGCGTATGATTAGAAATAATAACTCACAAGCAATGAATTCAAAAAGATTAGATCTTTGCCGAAATGCGCAAGTACGGCATTCCATTATGCATCCTTTCCTCTTGGGTTTCTAGAGAGCAAAAAACAAACATTAAAAAAAAAATCTCTCGTGCACGCTAGAAGCTGCCTTCACTTGAAATCTGACTAATCACTCTTTTCACTATGATCAGAAACCTCGGTCCACTGGAGATGCGATCAGAGAGAGAAATCAGCGCAGGAGGAGATATCTCTCCCATCCGCTCTTCTCTTTCGGAAAAAGTGGCGTTTTACACCAAGTGGGTCGAAGCTCGGTGTGTTTTATCTTCTTTACATAAAATACAAAAGGCAGAAGAATCTGGTGAAGGCTCAAGTAAGGTTAGTTTCCAAACACCAAAGCATGACTTTCTTCATATTTTCTTCCAATTACATTTCACTGCATTGTCTAGTATTTCATTTGAGTTTAGGGTGAGAAGTATGTTTGAATTTCATAAGAAATTAGAAAAAGTATGTTTGGATTTCATAAAGTACTATATTGAAACACAATTTCAACCAACCTCTCCAGTGTAGCACTTTCAAACAAGTCAAAAGGGTTTAATATCACTAATAAAGTTTGGAAAATGCGAATAAATTGTACAGTGATGCCTGGTGTGAGAGCTTTACCAATAATCAGAGTACAAATAGTGTAATTCATGGTCACATGCACTGAGAAATGGGTAAGATTTTCCAAGGGGAAGATTGCCAAAGTGATAAATACTTAGTTTTAGACTCTAACGTGGAAGGCGTGAGCTGGTTTGCTTTCCCCACTCTCCTTTCTTTAGCTGCACTGTGGCAGCACACTGACATGCAAATAAGGCGGCATGGAGCAGCCTGGGAACTGAACTTTCCTCTGCAGACAAATCCCAAGGCTGAATAAACTGCACGTGAAAAACTGAGAGCCAAGGCAATACAGAAGCTTCAAATAAATGAAATCTACATACATGCTTGAAAATATAGATTTATTTTTAAATGCTCACATGTGTGTGCATGTGCATGTTCCCGTGTGTGTGTGTGTGTGTGTGTGTGTGTGTGTGCTCACACGCGGGGACGCGTACATGTATATTTCTCTTTAATGGAAGGTATCTTGCCAATTAAAGAATATCTTACCCATAGTCACATGTTGAAAGTAAGTTACATGAGTAAAGACGTCCCTCATAGTCACTACAACTTGTAAGAATCTCACTGATGACACTTAGGACATTTTTTCAACAACAACAAAAAAGCAACACTTAAAAAATCTAAATATTACTCTGGACACTTTTCACCACATATACTGAGCATTTTCACTTTCTTTCAACTGCCAATTAGAGATGCAAATCCCACCCTTCTCTCGGGACACCACCATCTAAGTACGGGGACACTTCGGGACCCTAGGACAAAAACCCTCACCCACCTCCAATGCGCACCCATGGAGGGGTCACCAAGAGCCCAGTCCACAGTCTGTTTCATATTGTGTCTCTTTTCCCCCTTGAGAGACAAAAACACTCGTCTACCATCCCACCATTAAATTTCACCATTAAATAAAAAGGGAAACACAGGACATACACAGACACACACACACAACCACTGACAGAATCATGCTTGCCCAGTACATAGGAGGAAATGAGTGCTTCGGCTGCACTTTGGAGAACTACTGGTATTATAAAGAAGAAGCGCACTGAAGACTGGCCTACAGTAGTACCACAGCAGGGTGGCTTCCTCCAGGCTGCTGGGCAGCTGGCTTCTAGCTGAAGGAGTGGGCCTTCCCAAGGTCTACAGTAGGCCGGGAGGTTACTTCAGCTCTAGACCTGGTGATGAGGGGATGAGGGGTGGGGACAGACAGAAAAGAGAGCCTGAAAGGCAAGTCTACCCCAAGGCTACATTTGTTTATTCAGGGGTGAAGAGTAAAGATGAAGAACCACTACTCTCTTGCCCTTCCCCTTCTTCTGTGGGTTGAGATGTGCTGAGTAGCAAAGGAACTGAATCATCCCATTGAGGCCCAAACCTTCAAACTGAAATGAGAGGAAAATACAGTTTAATTTGTATTTATTTATCTTTTTTTTTTTTGGCCTTACAGAAAACTACCCATCTAAAGTAGGTCGACCTATGAAATATTTAGATTAAAAGCTGTGGGTTTCAAGGAGGAAAGAAAAAAAAATAACAGATTTCCCCCAGCACACCATCTCCAATATTTCACTCACTCGTTCAAAGCTTTGTGACACTATTACGTGACAAACCCACTCCCAGGCTGGTGTCTTCGTGTGCATAATCTGCAATGCATAAATATGCAACTCAAAGACTCCACATTCAATCCCGATCAGCCATTCTCTTCTACTTCTTGTGAGCATGTGAGGCCATGGAAAGAAAATCTGAAGCCTATGGAGCTAGCTCAATAATAAATTCTTGAGGTGTCCCAGTTACTTTAGGCTGGCAAGGAAGCATGTGCGTGTGAGATTCCTTTTAAAGAAAATTCATTAAGTGTACTTGCGGCTCTCATGTGCTGGTTCCTGTCAACGTTCACAAACACTAAGTGACAGCGCCGGTACAGTGATGGAGCCTGTGTCCCTGGGGTGCGGAGCTACATTCCCCAGTCGGTGTCCCCAGGACACTGACAAACCAGAAGATAAGAGGCGCCCTCAGCTCGCATCAGGTGAAGTGTGTCAGAAAGTACACTCGGCATCACCTTTAGAAAACGCTGGGGTTGGCGACATTGGAATAGGCGGTTTCCTGACAGTTTCAGCACACAGAAGTCTCAGAAGCCAAGTTAGAATAAGCTGGGGGGGCGGGATATCCACTTTTGTCTACGATTTTGGGGGAGACTTCTACAGGCAACCAAGAAGGAACCCATGAGGAGCCACTAGGTCTCTGACAAAGATGTTTGAATACCTGGCTGCCTCATCAAAGAAACACACAGCCTGGAAAAGGTCCAAGAGAACCGTGTATCTCTGCTTATGAAGATCATGCTACCTGCACTGCAACTTCTGCCTTCCACATTCCCAGCAAGCGGAAAGCCAGCAGGTACTTCTTATAAGGCTGTGGTAAAGGAGTGCCTGGGCTGGCAGCTTCCTATGGCGTTGCTGAGAAACTTACAACTCGGGTGAATTCGTTATACGGTGGGGGGGGGACAGACTTTGCCACCGCCAGCCCTTCAGAACAACCTTCTTTTCAATGCAATGCAAACTGAAACACAGGAAGGCAAACTCTAATCTGCATTAGGCTCCTTTCCAGATTCTATGCTGTCCAGGCCTTCCCCCACCGTCTTTGCTTACCCCATCCTTTCCTCCCCAGGACACACTCAATACAGTCCTACTCCACAGCCTAATCAGTTCTCCAGGAAGCGTACAGAGATCCAAGACCTCCATGTCTACCTCTGGCTACAAAACTCTTGACTCTTCCAATTCTCCGTTTGTAAACACATCTCCAAAAGCAATGAGCCCGAGGGCACCAAATGGTGGCGGGTCTGTACAGGAGCTGCGGGCTGACAAGTGCAGGGCTCCTCAGAGAGGCCGGGCAGCACGCCTGGTTCAGACACATGGTCCCTGAGTGCCCTTCTTCCTCCAGTGCTGTCAACCTTCATCTGATTTTCATTTATAAATGAAGTTGCACAAATCCGCAACGATAAAGAATAGTGATAAAAATCTTTGTTAACACTTGGCATTTCTCATTTTCTACAAAAACAAAAGCCAGAGCCCCATTCGGGCGACTCCTAATTGTGCCGGCCATGCTTCATTTGCTTTCAGCACCAATTCAGTAGCAATCTGTCAATATCGGTGCCATAAATTACCAAATACTCTAAATTAATTATTGCGAATTAATCGTACATTTGCATATTTATGAATATTATGCACTAAAAGTTGAAAACCATTTTTGTCTACTGCCTAAGTGTATATATCCAGTCTCCCAGATGGCATAAGCACTAAATCAATTAGGAGTTTTCATTTTATAAAAATAATTCCTGTCACTTCACATTGGCTCTTTTTTTCAGTATGGCTTCACAATCTTTTTCCTTTACAAAGAAGAAAATCCATTTTTTCCACTATATTGGGCAAATATAACATAATATAAAGCACCCCTGCAAAGAGACCCTCATTCCAAGAGTTAATCACTGCCGGATACGCACTCTTCAGTGAATATTTATTGAGCATGAACTTGTGCCCCTATCATGCTTGGTTAAGGAAACACCGCAGAGAAAAACAGCACTCGAATGCCCCTACTATTAACTTAAGGAGAAAGAAAGGCAAACAGTTACAATGTCTAATGCTTAGTTCAATAGTTTCCTGTGCAGAAGCCATGCAGAAGGAGTCACTACTTGGGCAGAGAACTGAATGACCAGGGACCGGTTAGCGAGAGAAGGGCTAAGAGCATTCCATACGTGGATCCCCTTGTCTGAAAGAGTTTGAGAAGGCATAGCACCTCCTAAAGGAAACAAAAGCAATTGGTATGCCTCAGAAGGAATGAAGAGTTGAGGCAATTACTTTGTAAAGGAATGTGAGCTGGTAAAAAAATCTCCTTCGGAGAATTATAAGCAAACAGAAGGTGAGAGCAGATTCCTGGGACGGAAAGGTAACGTGGCAGGAGGTTCTGGCAGAAGATAACCTTAAAAGAAACAACAGGGACAAGCAGAGGGCTAAGTCCAGAGGCAAGCAGCGGGTGTCAGGACGGCTGAGCACCAGAGGCGGCCTGCCTTCACTGCAGCAGTGACAGGGGCTCTTGCCTACGCTACATGTGGACCAACACTGCTCACGGGACTCACTCACTCTACGGAAGGACACTCATTCAAGGGCAAGAGGGAAATGAAGGCTGAGGCTTTCTTGGTGATTTTTCTCAAACAAACCTATGCTGGGCATTTTTAAGAGCAACACAACAAGACACAGGAAGTGATTAGATGTGGGAGGGCAAGGGAACTATAAATGTCCAGAATGTCTTCATGGAGGAACCCTGCCTCATCTCCAAACTGTGACCTTCCTGACCTCAAAGGAGCTGCTTTCCATTCTGCTCTCGTGTCTAAAATAGGGAAAATACTATTTATTTGGTTTGTTATGAGGATAAGATAACACAGCATAAAAGGGAAAGATAAAGAGGCCATCAGAGCTAGTACCGCAGTTGCTTCTGGTTGATGTTATAACATGGAAGGAACAAGTTGACTTGAGTCTGACTTCAGATGAGTGGGCTCTAGAAAGAGAAACTAGCTTGCAGATGGAGGCAATTAGAAAGAAGGCAGTGCCCCCTCCTACACCAGTCTCTTGATTTGACATTTGAATTCTATTACTACTGATGAATCTGAGTGTCTCGCCCCCAATTTAAAAAAATTCTCTGTGTATATTAATATGGAGTGTGTGTATATGTGTGTTAGTGTATGCCACATGTGTGGGTTATACTTACTCGGCCAGACGAGGCCATGAGATTCCCACGCTGGAGTTACAGGTAGTTGTGGACTACACCCAATATGGGTGCTATGAAATAAACTTGGGCTCTCTGAAAGATCAGCAAGTACTTTTAATCACTGTGCCTTCTCTTCAGCTCCTCATGTCCCCAATTTTTAACTGAGTGCATGGCTAGGGGGGAAAAAAGAGAAGTTCCACTTTTGTAGCCTGGCCCCCCTTACAGCTAGGTCATTAAGTGTTGACCGATATGACAGAGCAGAAGTCAGTACATGGACCTCCTGTAGAGGGACATACTTCCTTTCCTTCCGCCATTGTGCTGTGAGAAGAGACAACAGGAGCCTTAGCATGCACCGTGAACGGGGGGACAAAGGTGACCCCTCAAGCATGGCACAGAAGCTTTGCTACAGCCTTTGCCTGCAGAGAACCAAATGGGAAGGTTAAAGACTACGTTCATGCCTCCCGATCAACTATCCTCCAGTGCTGGAGTCAACACGGATATTTGGGTTAAATATGAGAATCTCCCCACATAAATAAAAGCACAAAGCTTTCGGCAGTTTGAATAGGCACAGCCCCATAGAATCATGTGTTAGAATGCTTGGCCCATAGGGAAGGGCACTGTTAGGAGGCATGGCCTTGTTGGACCAAGTGTGTCACTGTGCAGTTGGGCTTTGAGGCCTCCTGTGCTCAAGCTGCATCCAGACACGGTCCTCCTCTGCTGCCTGGGGATCAAGACTCAAACTCTCGGCTCCTCCAGCACCGAGTCTGCCTGCACACTGCCCTGCTTCCTGTGGTGAGGATAATGGACTAAACCGCCGAAACTGTAAACCAGCCCTAGTTAAATGTTTTCCTTTGTAGGAGTTGCTGTGGTCACGGTGTCTCTACACAGCAATGGAAACCCTAACTAAGACAGAGCTAGAGAACCCATTCCCTTAAACTCACAACTATCATTCCACCATAGTCTTTAGTACCTTGATGGGGGAGCAGGAGATATTTATTGCATAGTAAAGGCTGGTCTTGAACTTATGACATTTCTGCCTTAAATTCCTAAGTGTTCCAGGATAAGGCAAGAGGATCACAAGTTCAAAAATGAGTGGGAATTACTTGGTGATACCCTCTCTCATCAAAATGATAATTAATTATGTACGTAGGCCAGTGAGATGCCTCAGTGGATGAAGGTGCCTACCACTAAGACATACAATCCGAGTTCAGTCCCTGGAACCCACATTTTAGAAAGGAGAGAACTGACCCCTGCTTACTCTGTCCTGTGACCCCAGGTGCGCTTCACTGCACTCATGCATGCATTAAGTAAGTAAACGTAAGTGACAAAGTAACACAGTAGAAGATTAAGTCGTGGATCCTCAACTCCTCCTCTGTATCTTTCTCTCTCAAGAACTCTCTCTGAATGGTAGGACTGAGTTTAAAACAATAACAGTGTTTACCATGTATTGACTATTTCCACTATACCACGATGACAGGTGAGATCTTTGCAAGTCAGTTACGTCATTTGCTAACTGAATCCTTCCAACAAAGTGTTGCGTCAATATTACGGTTTCATTTTTACGTCTCGGAAAACCGGACTAAACTTCATTAATGGAGCTGGAGCGTCCCAGTTAATTCTCAAGGCCAGAGTTACAGAAAACCTAAGCAGTTCTCAGCACTGCTAAGCGCCCTCCTCCAGCTGGGTCTCAGGGCTTTCATTTTATGTAGAAACCACCGTGAAGGTGCTAATGAGCAGGAAGCTGGGCAGTGGGAGACAGAAGAGCTCACTGGTAACAGCTAAGGTGGAAGGTCTGGGTAGCTCCACGCGAGGTCACTCTTCAGGGTTTCCTCTCCCAGCGGGCCTAAGAGAAAGCCCTTCTCTTGGCCACCTTGAGGAGCTATCTTTAAAGAGTTTCCACCTGTTCTCATGCACTGCTCTCTCAGCTCTGGAGCAAGGAAGGGAGCAAGTTCCTATCAATACCAGAAGTATGTGTGCAGTGCCAGATCCTCACCTATTTTCAGCTTCCCGGCTTAGAAGCTGAAATAAATCAAGGGAGATGCATAGGAAAAGTCCTCTTTCTTCCCTAATGCTTAATGATGATTTATAGTCTTAGACCATTTGTGAATTTAACAGCCCATCAAAGTGTCTAAGAGCACACCAGTTCTAAGGACTCATTAAACATAAACCCTCCATGAAGCACAGGGCAGCAGGGATGGTGGGCATTCCTGATGCCCAGCCACAGCTGCATAATTCACAGTTAGTAATTTTGTCTTATTATGTCCAAAAACATTTTTTAAGAGAAGGGGAGAGTCTGTTACCATATGCATATATATATATATATATATATATGCGTTTCACTACTTTGCCAATACTATAAATCAGATGGGCAGAAAAATCTCTAATGATTCTAAGAATGACTAATTCCTTTCCTAACCACCCCAAAATGTCAAAGAAGACATGCTGTGGCAAAGCATTATGGGACTTTTTAAAAAAATAGGGTCACATTTCTTCCCAACTGGCCTCCTCTCCAAATTCCAAAGATCTCTTAGGAAAATAAATCCCTAATCTGTGGAATTTTCCTCTCAATACACAGGTGGGATACCTCCTCCTTCAGCCAGTTCACACCCTACTATGGGATTTCTTTTGTTCTGGATACCAGAGGCAAGACATCCTTCAACACAACTGGGCTTTACAGCCCTGTTAGCACTCGGTTGGCGCATCCATTCTACTTTAATGAGTCAAATGGGGAAACTGATAAACGTTAGAAGAAAGAAGAGTTGTTCTGGTTCCTTCAAGGCATGCAAGACCACGTTACAAAGGCTACAGTGGCCACGGTTCTCCCTTCTCCACACAGGAAGTAGCCTGTATGTGAATTCTCTAAAACAACCCAGCACGTTGGCCAGAAACAGCCTATAACATTTGTGGTTTCCATTCTTCCACTATCACTGTGGGCTTAACAGAACGTAAAAGTTTTTGACTATTGGTGCACCACACATAATAATTATGCTGAACACACGACTTTAACCTCGGCGCAGATCGCTGATTTGCCTTAGGCCTTGCTTTAAACATTGACTTTTTTTTTCCTCTCTCTCTCTCCCTCTGGACTAGCACAGGTGTGTCTACGTCCCTTTGCCAAATTCTGCACCTCACTTTTACTGGGCTTGAGACTAAAAATATTCCCTCCATAAACTTCAACAACCTGGTAGTGAATGTCTGCAGCAGTGATAGTTTTCAGAAATAAAAGTGAAGTCATAGGATTAATGTCCCCTCAACAGGGCAGACATGTTGAAAATGAACTCCACAAAGCCATGAACTGAGGGCGTCAGTTCTGCCGTGTTCTTATTCATAAGATCACGTGGTAGTAACAGCTGCAGAGTCAGTGTCTGCTGTGTACAATGTACCACTGACTTTAAAACTTTCTGAACAATGGAAAACATGATTTTCACAAAGATAATATTTTGCAAGTAAGCATTCAGCCTACTATTTGATAGAGCTATAGCCAGAAAGTCCAAAAATAATGTCAGTGATTGTTCTACTGAGTTCATTTATATCCACAAAATTGTGCGATTTTTTAAATTACATTTATTCACTTACCCATGTGTCTATGTATCTATATATCTAGCTATCTGGATATGTTATGTATGCGTGTGTATAGCTGCCATGACATGCATATAAGGGCCCAAGGATAACTTTATGAGAATTGGTGTTCTCCTTCCACCATGTAGGTTCCATGGATGGGACTCAGGTCATAATTCTTGGCAACAGATAACTTTATACACTGAGCCATATCATTGGCCCAATGTGTGTAATTGTTGTGTTTTTTTTTAATTTGGCATGTGTAACATTAATTCTTATACAACTCAAAAAGTGAACAAGTACATATGGCTGATTTATTGGTTAAAAGAAGAAAAATTCACAAAAACAAAACAAAAACCAAGTAGTATTTTAAAATCCTACTCATGGGCCAGGGAGATAGGTCTGTGGTTAGAGCACTGGCTGCTCTTCCAGAAAACCCATCTGATTCCCAGCACCCACACAGCAGCTCACGACTGTCTGTTACTCCAGTTCCATCAGATCCAACGCCCTCTTATGGCTTCCAAGGGTACTGCAGGCACATGATGCCCAAACATACATGCCGACAGAACATCCATACATATAAAATAATATTTCTAATTATAATAAAAGAAAGTAAAATAAAATAAAAATCCTACTCAGATCTACTAACCTTGGAAGTTTTCCTATCACTTTTTCTGGGCAGTCCATTGTTGGGCTCAATTGTGTGAAATTTGTTTAGTGGCTGGCTGGTACACAGGTGCTGGTAAATTATCTCATAGGCAACTCTGTACTTAGCAACCACCAAAAAGTTGGAAAGATTACTAAATCCACAATTAATCCTTATTTTCCAACACAGATGCAAAGCAGAAGAAAAAAATGAAATAAACCTATCATCACCAGACTGCATGTCTTCCTTATTTTTTCCTATCACTAATGCCAATTTATATACACTTCCTAACATGTTATGATATGAAGTAATTTATTCATTTTAAAATTATAATTCTAATTCCTTATTAATTGGTGTTAAGTAAGAATTAGTAGATTATTCTGAAGCTAATATTGTATAATAGCCAGAAGAGGCAGGTTGAACATTCATCTAAAATTAGCTTATTCACTGTAAAATAAAGATTGAATGTTAAGGTATAAAATTATTCTAAATCCCCAAACACACCAGAACCAATTGTGAAATTAAATGTGACACTTTCCATAATTCAAACTACAGCATTTCATTTTTGTCTTTCTCCTCAGCTACCCCTAAATTAAATTAGTCTTATTGATTATAACTCAGAAATATTCATCATCTTACCATGATTTTCAAATTTTAATAAAATGCACAATTCAGTTGTACACAGTTGAGTTAGTTCTCTTTAATTACAAAAGAGGAGGTCAGAAACAGGTTCAACAAAGAGCCAGGACCCAGCCGTAGACACAATACTCACAGCTAAGTTCTCTGGTACTTTAAAACAATAAAGTCATACACCCAACACCTCTTTTAAGGCCCATGGCAAAAGCTCCCTCACCAAGCAGAGCTTACTAACAAGTTACAATGTTTTTTACCTGGACACCAATGGTAACAAAGTTTTGGAATACAGCAGCCGCTTTGGTCCAGTCACAATGTGTCACGGCATACAAACATGAAGACTAGCTTCAGGGAGGGCAGAACCTGCCAACTGATACTCACTCGCAGGTCCTTACCCCAAACATTAACAGGCGCTCATCCTGCATCTGCTCTGCATCTGCTAAGAAGATGGAGGCCCACTATGGAGAGCAGACTGTTGGCTCAAGAAACTTCTTTGTCCTTAAGAAACTTCTTTGACTTTCATAAAAGCCAACTTAAGAAATACATTTATTAAACTCAGCCTGTATCTCAGAAGCACTTTCAATTTGGTGAGATTTAGATTTGGTTTAGAATCTTTAATTTGGAAGAAAAACATTTAGCTTTTCCTTCACAACTACAGTTGGTAGTGATGGGGGGGGGGATAAGGAAAAAAATATCCTGAGACCACTCCCAAACCATTCTACTACCTCCCCTGTTCAAAGCTAGGTGTGAATTCCCCAGCCGTCTTTATTTATGTTTGGTGATGAGAGCATCCATCCTCCATGGCCAATATTGGGCTTTATAGGCTATAATGGGCCTTGTTACTTCATTAACTGTTGCTTATTTTCCATTTTAAAAAGTATACAGTTGCCAAGCAGTGGTGGCCCATGCCTCTAATCCCAGCACTTGGGAGGCAGAGGCAGGCAGATCGCTGTGAGTTTGAAGCCAGCCTGGTTTACAAAGCAAGTCTAGAACAGCCAAGGCTACAAAGAGAAACCCTGTCTATGAAAAAAATAAAGTTCAGTCTATCAGTAGCATCCTTGTTCCTGGTATACATTTAGGGGTACATATATGCACAGGTACATGCAACAACAATTAAAGAAAAAGTAACCATGAATTTGAAAGAGAGTAATGCAGGGTACATAGGAGAGTTTGAAGGTGTTAAAGGTGAAGGAGAAATAATGTGATTATATTATAATCTGAAAAAAAAACCTTTAAAATGTTCAGTCTTCTTGGCATAGCATTATGGTGAGTTGTTCCTGTGTTTTATTTTTCCTGCTAACTTTGGTGACATTACATAAACCTATAACCATAGGGCAATACTAGGGTAGCTGTGATCTGATGAGCCTGCCACATGCTTTACAACACAGGGTGATGCGACTTTCACTTTCTCCACATAAATATGAGAATAGCTGTTGGAATTGTCACTGAGGGAGTGTTTAGCATGCAGACACCTTTATCAGAGTTTACATATTTGTTCAACAAAATGCGAGTCAAAGCTTCACTCAATAGTGCATAGTAACTTATAATACTCCAAAAATAGATAGGTTACTACAGAGGATGAGAGTACATTAGCAAAAGGAGCATTCAGGTACAGTTTCTGTGTCATAAGACATCAGCTCTCACTCAGAGAGGCAGAGGCAGGCACAACTCTGAGTTTGAGGCCAGCCTGGTCTACAGAGTTAGTACAGTACAGTCAAGGCTACAAAGAGAAACCCTGTCTCAAAAACAAACAAACAAACAAACAAAAAAGACATCAGTTCTCAACCATAAATACACTGTTATACACTTAATTGGTTTGATTTGACTTGGTTTTGGGTTTGGTTTTGTTTTTTTGAGACAGGTTTATTCTGTGTAGCCTTGGGTGTCCTAGAACTCATTCCGTATACCAGGCTGGCCTCAAACTCACAGAAATCCACCTGCCTCTGCCTCCCAAGTGCTGGGATTAAAGGTGTGTTCCACCACCGCCCAGCTTGAATAATGTGTTTCATATATCTCCATTATAAATGTTAGATGGTGTTTACACAAGTTACAAAGATTTGCTTATACTCAAGGAAAGTCCTGACCTTGAGAGCACTATTCGCTGTCAATTATGAAACACATTTACTTCCACCATCAGACAGGTACAATACTTATTTTTAAAATATGTAAATGCTCAATGAGAATGAATGAAAACAAAGCATTGGCGTTAACCGGACATCACTGCCATAATCCATCATCCCAATAAGAATGCAGGCTCGACATGTCATGCACAGGACTAAGTGCTCTGTGCACACTTACACTACCTGTGAGAGAGCACCCCTATTTCACAGACGGATGTGATGAAATAAAAAGTGGAAGAGCTTCTGTAGAAGCACACAGCCGGGGACTGGCAGATGACTGATTACGGATATACACTCTAAATTCTATGTAGTACGCCAGTTGCGCCGTGATGCCCACGTCTCCTCGGAATTGAATGCTGTGCACTGCCAGCACCAAGAGAAGCTCCAGCTTAAAAACGCATGAGGTCATGGGCCTATTAAGTTATGCACATTGTAGCCCTTCAGGAAGTTCATGCTAGACATACTCAAAAATGCTATTAGCATATAAAATGAAACTCAAAACACAAGATCCCGAGAATAAATGTTTTGCATGAATTGTCTATCTCTTGCTTCATTTTTCCCAGTCCATTCATTATGAAAATTTGTCACTGAGCATTTCTCCTTTCTTTCTTAAGACTACAAGCTATTCATGGTCTATGAAGGCAACTAATCTATTCAGTACAGAAAATGTCACCCCATATTGTACCTATCGAGCCCCTGATAAATACTATGTACTGTACTAACAATGAGTGATGGCACCTGAACACAAAAGCGCAACTTGACTCAAGGAAGAAATACTGCACTAAAAGAAGGTGGATGAGGGTTCCGCTCACACTGTCCCCTACTCAGACGTTTTGAGTCCAGTGAGAAGAGAAAGTCGTCTTTAAGACAAAGGAAGACAGTGACATCACTCATTAGTATTACAATGTGACAACAAAATCACATATGAAGAACGCATATGAAGGATAAATAAACTCTTGTTCAACTCTTTCAGTGTCTGCATACAGATAAAATAAATAGTTTCTAGGCACTCTAAGGAAAACATGATATGAAGAATGTATTTACAAATGTTTTAGACGTCTTAGATGTTATGCATGGTCTGAAATTTTCTATGTGTACATGCTATAGTTTTAATGAAATCAAGATTTGTGTCTACCAATATTTACCCAAATCACATTTAGTGTTCTATTTAATGTTATCTTAAATATTAACCACTGGTTGGTAACTCTGAATATTCTCTAGCTAAAGAAATATGACAAGAAGAAAAATAAAACTGTATTTTAAATGAATTAAGCTGTGTCATTTTTATACACAATTATGAGTCACTCAATAACAAGAATATGCTCTGTTCTGACATATTAATCATTAGATGCTCCTGTCACTGTTTGAACATGAGGATGTATTTTCACGGACTAAGGCAGATGGGACTCACTAAATAGTTCTGGGCTGCAGGACCACTGTGGTAGATGATGCCTGCCACTGACTAGAATATAATATGGCACCTTATCTGAATATATGCATGGAATTAATGTGCATGGCTTTTTAGAGCAGTTAGTTAATACACAAGATGCAATAATAGTCAATACACACCGGCACATAGGTTTCTGAATTCGTAAATGGCAGAACATAGAGAGTGAACCCTAATAAAAACTGTGGACTTTAAGTGATAATGCTGTATCAGTGTGGGTTTATCATATGCAACAAATATATTATTGCTGTGTGGGGTGGTTGTGTGGGAGAACGGGCATTTGTGTAATCTTCACCTCTGTTCAACTTCACTTGAACTTAAATTTACACTGCAAAAACACTCTATTCAATACACTTCTGCCCTGACTTTTTCACACACATCTACATACGATGCATAACACAATATGCATGCTCACACATTTTAACTTGTGTGTATACTCTCACATTTATCTCTTACAGACACATAAAATTTCCCATGGCAAACTGAAAGGAAGTTACACTTACAAACACCCATATGGCAACTAATTTTTCTAGACACCAAAAGAAAAAAAATGACTGTTTTATATGGAGATACATAATAATTCTTCTCTTAGACTACAGACAGATGTGAAATAATTGATTTCAAAATACATATTACATGAAGAAGTATATAAGGTGGAGATCTACACATGTACAACTTCCTAATAAAATAAAAGAACTTGTTTAAACTCTCCTAAATTATCTCTACAGCCAAAGCATTTGGCCACTTTCAAAAAACATGATAACTGACAGAGAGTATTCATATTCTCACAGCAAGAAAATAAAGGTGGGCAAAGTTACCAAAAGTTTATCAAGGTTTCAGCTGTTGGCTGTTTTCTTTAAAAAAAAAAAAAAAGTGTATTTGGATGGTTGCAACTTGCTTGAAATCTCCTCAGGGTCCATCTGCTTTTGTTGCCGGCGCAACCAGGAGGAGCACAGGCTCTTCACGGGCAGACAGTCCAACCTCATGAAAGGAAATCCCTCTACGTCTCCTGGGACCTCCTTGCAGGCAGGTTTCATGAAGCCAACCGTACTGCCCACCCACACAGAGAAGAGCAGGGTGAGGGGCGACCACTCATCGGCCACACTCCTTTCCCATCTCTCCGCTTCTCTCTTATTTTCTTATTTTCTCCATCTTTACTTCAACCTCCATGTTGCCCTCCCTTCCCAGTTGTTCTTTTTCTCATTTGCTGTCCATTTCTCCCACCTCCAGCCTCTATTTTTCCCCTTTTCTAGCATACTTCACTTCTTTGTATATTATATCCCTCTGTGTTTAAAAAAAGGGGGAGATAATACACAAAGAACTCTAGCACTTGTGCAGAGCTCTAGCAGAGAAGGCTTCGCTTGAACAGGCTGGACAGTACCTGTGTTCTCAACACTAACCCTGCAGCCCTACCAGCCAACTCTCCCTCTGACATACTTTCTCCACCTTCTTTCTTGTTTTGTTTAGTCTCCTCTCCAGCATCCTCTTCCTTGTGCTTCCGTCATCTTTGCTATTCAAGCTCAAGAATAATAAAGACTTCAACCAAGCCTTCCGCAAACTTTCCCTTCAACAGTCAAGAAAGAGAAAGACCTCAGTAACTTTACCCAGAGGATGAGTATTTCTCTTCCACCCTTTGCCCTTTTCTTAACAAGCCTGTAACAAAAAACTGAGAGGGTGTTTTCTAAATAAACACCCTCCAAGGATGGAAATAATAACTTTTTAACCATCACAGATGTCTCTCATGGTTGTGGAAGCTATTCTTTGAAAATATTTTCCTAATCTACTCATGTCCCAGAATATTTTATTTAAATTAGGTTAAAATTATTCTTTCAAAATTTCTTGGCCAACACTACATTTTAGAAATCACTTCGTAATTTAGTCCTTCTTTCTATGCATTTAAGCTTCTCTAAACTCACTGTCAATACAAGTGTACTTTTATGTACATAGCCGATTATTTTTCAGGTCTTGCTCTCCAAGAAATGGCACATAGAGGCATAAAACAAAGTCTTCCCATGCTTTACCCTAAGTTTATTTTGTAAAGTGTCCTCCGGCTTTTAAATTTTTCTCTCTGCTTTCAACAGAGTCCTTTTCTGGAGTGAACTGCTTCTCCAGAAACTACAAACTGCCCAAAACCAGTTCTACTGGGAGCAGCCATAAGCCTCAGAAGGGCTAAGTGCTGGCCTTGTGCCTTCTCCTGTCCCTTTCTGCATGGACAAGGCAAGCAAAGGGAAGGTACCCTGGCGGCAGACAAGTAAACCGCAGTCCTGGAGAAGGCCTCCTGTGCCACGAGGGGCTGTGGTCTGGGTCCCCACAGCTCCCTGGTCTGGTGCAGCCCTCCACCTCAATGCCCCGCTGTGTCACATTACTTCTGCTTTTCTAACTTTTCCACTTCTGAGCACCATCAATTATGCACTAGAATAACAGGGGTCTGGCCAGGCACTGGAACATAAAGGCCGATTATGACGATGAATAATTTAAACACCTGCGTGCCATGTTACTTTAACCAGTGATAGGAGGCCAGGAAACCTCCAAAACGCCAAAACGCCCCAGAATGCCAAGCCTGGGGAGGGTGGACAGCACTTTTACCCTGGAACTTCGCACTTATTTCCCCGTGTGTGAAAAGGCACAAAACAATGAACTCAGTTGTTCCCAAATTGGGAACATCACTAAGGCCTAAAATCTCAACAGCATCCATCGTTCATTCTTAATTCACCCCAAGAAGTTTAGCACTGGGTACCATTTCAGAGCTCCAAGTAAAACGTGATACAGGAAGACTGTTTCCATAAAATGTTATTACAGTTTTAAGAGATGCCAAGTTTTGGAGCCTTTAGCATACGGTATACACACCCATTTAGGAATAAAATATAAATGGAAGCTGATGAGGCATTACGGACGGAGGGCAGAGGTCGAGCCCGCTTAAACAGTGCTGTGCTCATTCTAACTCTGGAACTCCTTCAGGTCTCTTCAGGTCTCTAATTTTTAAATCATGGTTTGAAATTTCACAATGGAGAGGAAACAGTTCTCGAACATCTGCAAAAACAGCAAGGATCTTCCATGTAAATACCCAACAAAGTTTAAAAACAAACAAACAAAAAATTGCAGAAGCATGGATGTCTTAGAAGGCGCCTTCTGCTCTAAGAAAGTAAATTTTAATTGTGTCTTTAGGCACATACACCCAAGCTAGAAACAAATGGCATTCCAGATTGAAAAAAAAAACAATTCCAGAAAAATTCCTCAAGTTTATTTGTCAATAATGAAAGAATAGCAAAACTATAAGGCAAAGTCTCTAATAGTTGAAAGTACAAAGTCCCAAGTCTACAGAAGACTGGGCAGGGAAGGAATGAAACTCTACCCAAGAGAAAGATGCAGGTACATCAGCATGGACCTTCAACTATGAAATCCAGAAGGACCACACTTGATCCATGTCAAACGATACATCGCTTCTGGAGCGAAGCTTTCATTATCTAGGAATACTCCAAAATTAATCCTTAGTCTCCATGAGAGCTAAGATTACATTTCTAAATGCAAATGGATGAAAGCTCAGGGGGAAAAACCATTTTGAACTGTGGTTTCCAGAAGGCTTCAGGTTTAGTCATGTCAAATTAAAGGGGAGCAAAGCTTCTTAAAACAACATTCCTCCTAAATCACGTCCATGTGATTTAGCAAATTGATACAGCCAAAGTCAATAAATCATGATGCAGGGTTTTTATTTTAATGTATGACTGCTTTTTTTTTTTTTTGCTTTGAGCCAACTCCTTAAAATTGTTCGCCCAGAGTTAAATGTGTATCCATGTCTGGGCAAAACGAGCTACTTCTCTCCTAATGGATTCCTGCCTCTCAGCACCCACAAAGCCCAGCCCAGAACCTCCTGCCTCTGTGATTGCACCAACATGCAACCCCTTAACTGCATTTCAGTTGGCTGTACTCGAATGTGGACATTTCTCACCACTCTTCAGTGTGTAAGTGCTCCTTTTTTTTTCTTAACCCCGGGGATTTCATTTTGTGCTGACACACACCCAAGAAGCAATCTCCATGAAACTATCCTTTTAAGGCAAGCGTTTTGTGCACTCCTTAATGATGGGTGTTTAAGAGAAGCGGTAATTATGATAGATTTTGAGCCTTAGGTAACAGCCTCACAGTAAGAAGGTTCACTACATTTAAGACCAAACTCCTCATTAAGAAGTGGAGATGTATCAATTGAGCCCTGTGCAGACACACTTGACAGCAAAGTCCAGATTAGAAAAATCATCCATCCTCCCCACTGACGCTCTCAGGAATAAGCCCACGTGCACAAGGTCATGCTAGTGCATCCTGATTTGAGCAAATGAAACTTCTAAGGGACAATTAAGCCTAAGGGACACTTCTTGGAAATATGAAAAGCATCAGTGTTTAAAATGCTGTTCTCTTCTGTATAACCCTTTATATGATTTTTTTTTGTTTCAATGAGTCACTTAAGCTAATACATCAGATACTCTGCACGCTATAAACGATGCTGCCATCATAGTCTGACAAAAGCAACCTACAGTTCCTGACTAACGCTACCAGTAAAACTACCATAAAAACATGTTTCATGTGTGTCTGGGTATGAAGACATGCACACGCGTGTATATCTATGTATGCACATCTATGACTGCTGAGGCTCCCTCAAGACAATACAGTTCTGCACTACTGCTAAATCAAAGAAAATAAGAAATTATTGCACCTGGATAGCATGACCCCAATCTTCTCCCTGTCCAAGCAGATGCATGCAAAAGTTGGCTGGCCCAGCTTGCCTGCAAAGATGGCAAGTAGAACTTAATATTTTATAGAACCCAAAAGCACAAAGTGTGTTCAAATTTGATACAAGAAAATGCTTTCTCTCCTTCTTTAAGGTTAATTATCCAAAACAGTGAAAAGCTTCAGAAAAACCACACCAAGTTTTAACCAAATGGCATGTGAAGTTCCTTCTAGACACCCTCAAGCTGTAAGCAAAATGGAAAGTGGTATTCAAACAAAGGGCTGATTTAATTAATCTCCTTACTTTGAAATATTTGTTTCCAGAAGGGTTGTCATCCCCTCATTACATTATTTATTACACCTCAAGTAACTTAGAGCCTCTTATTCGATTTCTCTCAAAAGTAGCAGGTCTTACTCATGAACATGGATGGGAACAGCCTTGTATCTCAAACAACAGCACTTCCTGCATGGAGCTAAATCCTAAGACGCCTGCCTAGTGTAAGAAAAGTAGCAACCTAGCCCCCTAGTAAGCAGCTGTGGAGGACGGAGGGGTCTTGTGTCCAGGGAGTGGCAGGGATGATACAGAGCAATAATCTGTGACCCATCAGAAAAAGGCACAAAAGGGGTTTAGTGCTTTATAAATATTTGAGAGTAAAGCAAGCATTTCTGGTTTAAATCAACCAGATTTTAAACTTTCTGGTTTTATAAGAACATCCTGCTATAAATCTTTCTAAAATTTGCCTGCTTTTCGTTTATTTTATTTTACCCGGGCCAATAATGACCAGGACAAATGTCTAAATGCTGAACTAAGCAAAGAATCTTTCCCTAAATTGTGTGTGAGAAGCTTAAATTTCTCCTGCAAAGCCAATGGCAGTAAATGGCTTCATTATTGGTTGCTTTCTTTTTGATAAACTGTAACCAAAAACTACAATCTTTATAGAATTTTAAGGGAAATCAAAAGTCTGAGGAAAAAAAATAAGATTATGGCCATATGCACTCCAATCTTTAATCTACCCTCTAAAAGGCTTTGGTTAAAATAAGACCTTCCCATCTATAAAATTTACTATGACAAGAAGGCCTATGACTCCAGCTGCCCCAGCATCTGTCAAGAAAACCACAATCTTCACTCTTAATTTGTAGGGCAATGCTAACAGGAGAACACACTTCAGAGGGAAAAGGCACATTACCACAAAGGCACAATACCAAATACAGGGCTCTTGTGAGACGTGCAATCACTTTGTGTGGTCAAAACATAAGCTACTGAATCAAAAATCACGTAAAGGCGTTCTTTTTCACTAGAGATAATTGTAATTATTTATGTACTTACATAATTAGTTATTCAGACATTATTGTATGCATGCATGAAATCAGTTTAAAATGGGGGAGACCTTGGTTTTTTAAAACCTAAACTAATATAATTTCTAAGTTTGCATTCAACACCTTTAAGCAAAAAGGCACCTTCAGTGGTTACTGCTTTTCAATTCACACAAGAGCTTTTATCCAACACATCACTAGATCTCATGATCTCACTACACGCAGGGTGTAAGACCACAGACCTCATCAGAACTGAGAGGAAGGGGGCATCTCTCAGAGGCCGTGGGTGATGCAAAGCTTTCTGTCAAAGGACACAAAATTTCAAAGCAGGGGAAGATGGTCAAGATAACTAGTCACTAGATTGAAAACCTGAAAATAACTAAAAGATGTTAAGTATCACAAGCCCACAAAAAAGCCTGTGAGGGTATGTTCATGTTAACCAGTATGGTTCAGTCATCCCACAATGCACCCTTTCCCAAACATGGCGCTGTATGATAGAAGTGTTTGCAATATGTGTATTCAATTCAAAATAGAAGAGGAAAAACAGCAAAAGAAGGAAAAGAGATGCTTATGTTCAGTAGACTGCAAAGGCGCGTAGTCACTGCACTTACGCGCTTCCCCCTTCCTTTTGCTCCCTCCAGTAAGAACGCATCTCTCACTCAAGGGTCTTTCATCTGAAGGAGGACATAAGCCGGAGCATTCGCTACTTCTCCCTATCCCAAGCCTCACAAACACACAGGCGCATGCACACCCATACACACACCCCGGGACCAGCCTTCATGGTTTTGATTAAAATGGTGAAATTCGTATTTTCCTGATGACCACTACTACTCTGAAGATGACAGAGGTGGGGAGGGCCAATGAGAGGCACCGTTCCTTTGGCAAATCTAGTCATGTGGTCCACAATAACGTGCCTGCTTCACAGCGCTGGGGGCAGAGGCAGCAAAGGACAATGGCTCACGGATTGCGGCACGGGCTGCCAGGGATTTTAATCCCGATTCTGCCACTTTCTAACGGTGTAAGAGACATGCCCTGTTTTCTCACCAGCAAAATGATGATGTCAGAAATAGAGCTTGCATGCTAGGGCACTGCCCAAATAACAACCCCTCCCCCAGTCCCTGTAAGCGGCACAGGCAGGAGGAGCTGTCCCACTTCAATGCTGCGCCCACAGCCAGTTGTCCTGCACGATGCCCAGCAGCATGGAAAGCAGGACCACTTCCACTCTGAGGGCGGAGAATAATACAGCTAAGTCCTGCCAATTATTAGCACCTCCATGGTGAGGGAACACATGAAAAGCACCTCATTGCACTTATGATCAAAGAAATGTATATTAAAATAATTTCTATGTGAGATCTTAAAAAGAATATCTGCAGCCAACAGAGTATGATGAAACTGTACAGCAATCCGGCAATATTGCCTAAGACTGTTTGAGATTAAACCGTTTGACTCCACAGAACTACTACTCTACATTAAGAGCCAAACTAAGAGAAATGATTAAAAAAGGGGGGGGGGAGCTAGAGAGATGGCTCAGTGGTTAAGAGCACAGTCTGCTCTTCCAAAGGACCTGGGTTCAATTCCTAGCAACCACATGGCAGCTCACAACTGTCTATAACCTCAATTCCAAGGGACCTGACACCTTCACACTAATGCACATAAAATAAAATTATATAAATTATAAAAACATTACAACATTACAACATAAAAACAACTGAAGTTGTTATATGCTGTTCATGTTACCAAAAACTAAATAGGTATCTAACAATGAGGAATGGCAGGCTAGTACCTTAAAAATAAAAGGTCGAGGATATGCCCCACAGAATACCAGATTTCTTCATCTGGGCTTGTCAGTCATTACTTACACAGTAAAAACACCGAGAGTCTCAGAGACGTCATTTCTTAATTCCTCACTTCCCAAACACATTTGCTATCCAGTCATAATCCCACTTAAGTTCAGCGCCATGCCGCTGGATGGGAAAGGGTGGGTTAGTTAAGTAGGCAACACTAGGCTAGTCTCCTTGATGCAAATAAATGCTGCCATCAACAAGGAACTTTTAGTATTGCAGTCTGCTTCTAAGAGCATAAGAAAATTCTACATTAAATGTGTGTGGGGGGAGGGGGGACTAGAGTCAATGAGTTAATCAGCAGGCAGGCATGTGAGAGGGAACTGCCCTAGCATGAGTTGTGGGACCCGTGTGTATGTTCCTCCAGTGTGATGGCACTTCTTTGGTAAAAACAAGTTCACAGTAATGACAGAAGCAACGTGGCTTCGTGACATCAAGTCCCATCCTCAGTCTTCCTGATTCGGAAGTATGGCTCCTTTATCTGATAGTTACTTTAATAAGGCCTGAGGGGAGAATCCTTACTGAGAGTGACCTGCAGCAACAAAGTCGAAAGCAAACAGAGCGATCCTTCAGCTTCGCCAGAGGAATACACGGAAGCCGCCAGCCCTGTCAATTTGGAAAAGGCTAATGAAACATTATCTGGAGGTGAGCAGACTGTCTTCCGACATTACAACTCTAAGCTACAAATGACTTCCCATCCACAGAGGCAACCACTACACAGATGCTATGAGAGACAGATGCAATGCTGCAATGCTCTAGGTCAGTCAGGGCCTTCCCACACCCTGGGTGCCTCCTCCCTAGGCACTGTCTGGGGACTGGAGGGCCTATTTGGGCAAGACACACACCTCTCACTTCTCTTACAAGTCTAAATTCAGCAACTTGGATTATATGTTAATACACTGCGTGTGTGCGTGTTAAAATTCATGTATGTTTTGAAAACATTTTTACTGTGCTGATAAAATGAATAAATGTCATTGTTTTTGGGTTACTGTTGCTTCAAGGACAGATTACCTAATAGCACGGTAGAATATAAGCATAACCAATGACTGAAGTCACTTGTGAAGCCTCAACTCCCCAGGTCGACCAGGATTAGGTTTTATCTGATGCAATGTATCCGGCTAAAGGAGTCTCCTTTTCTTTTTATGACCTAATGACTCATTGGATTTTGAACTGAATTTCATTTTTAAGTATAAAGAGTGTGGATAAAAGCCCACGGTAAATGCACAGCATCTGCTCCTGCATCTGCACTCACCACCACAAAAATTAACCTTAATCTAAAGAGGCACAAATGGGTTTCTATGCCATCAGGAGGCCCGCGTACTTAAAAATCAATGACTGTCCACCCAGACAAAGAACAGCTGTTTCCGGATACCCCAGCTCCACACTGAACCCACACTCCATCCGATCATGAGCCCACCATGGCCCCCACCATTGTCTCCTCCTAAAACACTGTCCGAGGAGGACACAGCCTAGAAAGCCACAGGGCTGCCTCAGACAGGGACAAGGCAGATGGAACTTCGAAAAGCACCTTCGACCATCATCACTCAGCAATTAAGAAAATCATAATTAAAGTTAGGTCATGTGTCTAGAAACCTACTAATTAGATAATTTACCCATTTGTGTCCAGAACTGAAAAGTTCAACTGAACAGGAGAATAAGTTTCAAGGAGGGTAACAGAGTTCACTGGGTCTACTCTTAATAAGCTGTACTGTGCACTCAGAGATTGCAGAGTATGGATTTTAAGGTTCTAACTGCACCCCCCCCACACACACACACACGTATATAGTGTTTTAGTCTGATTTAACCCTTTCATATTTAATGCCTGAATGAAATCATCATAATGTGCTTTTTTTTCCCGCTTGACAAAAGAGGCAGAGCATTCTGTGCGCCTTGAATTCAAGGGTTTTCCCTCTGTAAAGTTCACATGGTATCTACACAACAGCACAGACAGGAGAAATGCCCTCTAACTGGACAGTTAAAAGAATCTCTGAAATATGTGTGCTTTGGCTTTCTTTCCTTAAGGACAGGAAGCAGACCTCACAGAAAGAGAAGGGAAAAACACATCTGCAAACAGAAAAACAAAAGGATGTACACAGAGGCTATGGTAGGTCAGGAGGCTACTCCACACACTGGGGTTTCCTAGGAGTCCTTTCAGGATTTCACGAGGGAGACACATGCGTGCTCTCTGTGGTGCTAAAAAGGCATCTTGTGTTATTTTCATCCGAGGACAAAACAAACAAACAAAACCTTATCTAATGAATTTTTGAGACACACATTCATGAAATGTAGTGTTGGCGTCGTATAGTTTTCCGGATTCCCAAAACTAAGCTTTTAACGTTACGTATTGGGACAAACTACTACGTAATACAAAACTACTCCTAGAAGAAATTTATTTTTGTGATGTATACATACAAAAGTGCTATCTTTTAGAACGTCTGTGTCCATTAAGGAAATTTTTATATATTTACGTATTTAATGATTTCAAAAATAAAAACTAACGTTAAGCAATTGTGAAAAAAAACAAACAACAATAAAAATGACTATTTCTGCTTGGGATAAATGGGAATGTCACCTTGCACACTTCACACTGACCAACAAGACACGGATTCAGGTAAGCTGATGAAAGTTTCGATTAAACAGAGTTTAAAATATCTGCCCCCATTTCCTATTTTTCTTTTTTATTATAAAAAATTATCTTGTATATTTCATATGGCTATAATTTTTCTCCTCCTAAACTGCATTTTTGTCATTTTAAATAAATTTTCAACAGAAATATATAAAAATGGGGTGACAAAGACACATTCCTTTTAACCCACACAACCCATGGCACATGGCAGCAGCCAATAGAATTAGACCCTTATACAGTACTCTTTAGCTCTAACAAAAGATACCAAGCAACAGCTTGCAATATAGGAGTAGCACAGTGGAAGGGCCCTCATCACAGGGGTGCAGGCAGGCATAGGGTCGTGTGACCTTAGGGATGGCAATTTCTGCCTGGTCATCCCAGCCATTTAAAGTGAGGCTGAACCACATGTGTTAAGGGGTAGTAGTAAGCATTCTCTCTGCGCTGCACAGATGTTCACCTTTAAACTGAGATCTTTCTGGTATATCTCTGGGGCCTGTGGACTCCTGCTTCAGTGTCCTGCCTTCCAGAATGCACCCCAGGGTGCTGCCTGAGCCCATCCATCCAAGGCCCTCAAAGGGCCCATGATTCCCCACCAATGCCATTGTCTCCAAGAGTGTCTCTGCAGTGTTGCAGGCTTCAGGGCTTATTAAAACCCCAAAGGGAAGTAATCCTTGAATGCTACTAGAAGATCTCCAGCTGCTACCGTTTATGAAGAAGGCTGGTGTGAGCCGGGGGTGCAGCGGGGCAGGAAGGACAGGAGGAGAGAAGAATTTGGACAAGGGCAAGTTATCCAAACACAGACCCCATCAGGACAGACAGGGCTGTGCTTTATCGGCTTAAGCTTTCCCGCCTCATCCCAAAAAGTATTTCTCCTTTCAACACCCATTAATTCTTCTTTATAGCTGAAGGCAGCACAAGGCTGGAGAGAGTCTCTAAGTATGTAAGAAACAGAAAGACTAGCCAGATGAATTACCTGGAAACAACCAAATATCTTCCCTGGAAAATCAGGGAAGAAAACACTGTGTTCCACTGTGGAAAAGAGTTAGAGAGACTCCCGGTCCCTGTCCTCCCCTTCCACCCTCCTTTCAAAGGCCTTTTCATCCCATTAGGTTAAGCTGATTAATAAAAATGCAGCAGTTTGCTCATGGATCCTTTAGAAGTGGCGGCACAGGCTGAAAGATGCAAGCGGAAGGGTTTTGTCCTGGAGACAATAGGGGGGTCACTTCTCAAACCCATCGTTGTCACCCTCCATTAGGGACAGTCACCTTGCTCGGACACTGCAGAGCCCCCTGCTCCCCTCTAGTAAGCTTCAGAAGGAAAAGCAGTACTCGTTTAAACATTAGAAGGAGAGAAAGAAAAGCATTTAGAGACAACATATAGTGAGAACATTTCACTTCATCTCCAAAATTATTTGCTCAAATTGCTCCAATTAGTAACAGACTGCTGGGATGGAAGATTTGTTAGAGAAAAGGCAATCTTATTTTAAAAAATCTTCACATAAACAAAACCTTATTATACTTCTTATTTTCACGAATAACTTTATCTTGCCATCCAGAAACACTGCCCAATAAGTACCTGGCACACAGCAGATGCCCAAGCAAGAGTTAATAATTTCCTCCAAAAACTTTAAATGATTGTGATTTTTTTTTTCTGAAGACTGAAAAAAAAAGTCAATTACATAATGCTGTGATGAGCAAGTGCTTTCAGGTATAAGCCAAATTCATTTAGGAAAAAAAATGTATACCATATGTATTATGTGAAAGACTTTGAAGGGGGTGATAGGGAGGGACGCATCTGTGGCGGAGGGGGGCTCTTCCCAGCCACTGTTCAACCTGCAGAACACTGAGCAGACTGAAATGTATCCGAAGCGCTTCTCCCAGATGACTGAATTAGATTTGGACTTCATGATGTTGAGCTTATAAGTCCCCCTAAGTGGCATTCACTGTGGACATGTTAATAACCCTTCCAAATTTCCACTTATCAAATCTTTATTTGTATACAGCAGCGGCTTTCACACCATTTTAACCAATCTGTCTGCACTATATGGGATCAGGTTTTATAGAGAATCTGATTCCATCACCGAATTTACCCCCAAGATACCAGACCAAATGATTATCTTTGTATGATCATACTTCAAAGAACCTGGAGGTAACATTTAAATTCATTGATATACAGCATTCTATAGAGGCATCTGGATTCTATAGCATCTACCACCACAAAGGCTCATTCCAAACCCTGACTGATATATTCATCTATTAGTTTGCTCCAGATAAAAATGGAAGATTTGGGACTATCAGGAGACCGGGACATTGACCACACACATTCCCTGTGTGGCCCACTTTGCCATTATCAATCTATCTTTTCAAATATTGAAGAACTGAGTCCAGATAACGCAGCTGAGGAAAACAGACAAAAGGGTCTATTTACAATCCTGGGAAAACTAATCCTAGTTAGCTCTGTCTTCTTAATTAGCAAATTATAAAATTGGGGTCACTAAGGTACAGCTCCTTTTCTATGAGAGGAGTAAACAGAATATAAATAATTCCTGGGACTTAGTATCTGATATTAATAAGTGGGTCACAGGATATAAGATGTACTGATACATAAAATAAATTTGAAGATCTAAAGAACATCATGAGGAGTACAGTTAATATTTTACTGCTGGACATAGCAACGCACGCCTTTGATCCCAGCAATTGGGAGGCAAGGGCAGGCAGATCTCTGAGTTTGAGGCCAGCCTGGTCTACAAAGTTCCAGGACAGCCAAGGCTGTTACAAAAAGAAACCCTGTTGTGAAGGGGAAAAAACAGAAAAGGAGGAAGAGAAGGAGGGAAGAAAGGAGGGAGGAAAGGAAAGCAAAGGAAAGCAAAGGAAGAAAGGAAGGAAGGAAGGAAGGAAGGAAGGAAGAAAGAAAGAAAGAAAGAAAGAAAGAAAGAAAGAAAGAAAGAAAGAAAGAAAGAAAGAAAGAAAGAAAGAAAGAAAGAAAGAAAGAAAGAAAGAAAAGTATGTACTGAAGAGAGACTGGACGTGTTAACTCGCTTGACTATAACAATCACCTTACCATGCACATGGATCAAAGCCTGTGAAATGTATATCTTGAATATATAATGTAAACAAATCTGAAATGAATTCTAAGGCATTTTACTATATGTGTAAAAGTATAATCATTCTTACAATTTGAAAATTCTACAAAGCACCCACTATCTATCATCAGCACAAAGAGTCTTGACTTTGAGCCTGAGGGAGAAAGACATATCCTTATGTGACAACTTCCCTGAAGTGACAAGAGATATGGATGGGGAGTGGGAAGGACACCAATTCAGTAAGTTATCACTAGCTCTTCATTGTGCTGATCTGCTTGAGTTCATGGCTCTCCTCGTGTGACAAAGACAAGAAGCAGCATGTGCATTCACTTACAAATACTGAAAGAGTTAGTTGCTGAAAGAATGCCAGAGTGCTTCCAAAACTGGAACTACGGAGGGGCAGTACCACCTGAGTCCTGGCACTGTCATTTCTCCAAAGAAATGAGAAAAACAAAAGAACTACTGAAGACTCTCGGTCATTAGGTAGGTTTCTGGGTAATGTTTAAGCTCTCAGGGTTTGTTCTTCTAGGACTAGCGTTATATTATAGAAATTCCACTGTGATCCGGACTTGTGAATAATCAGCACATTTTAAGAAACCAATAATCTTATTTAAATATGAAAGATAGTTGTGATGCCCATAAGACTCCTACAATACAAATGATTTGCCTGTTTTTTTTTCAAATATAGCATCTTTACAATATTTTTCCTGATACCTACAGTGAGGAAGGCAATGCTTACATATCTTCAAATAAAATCATTTCCAAAACATCTCGCCTAATATCAACACAATTCTGAAAACTTAGAAACAAGACACACGGTTTTTTTGTCGTTGTTGTTTTGTTTTTGTTTTTATCTTGTTGGTGGGGTGTATTATACACACTTTCATTTTGGTGGGAGAGTGTGCATTAGATACACTTTCATCAGCATCTTCCTAAATATATCATGGGTACAATGGTCTCTAACAGATCAAGAGTATTTAGGTATTTACAAAAGAAATATCTTAAAATCATACTCCCACAATTAGCACTGTTTTAAAAAAAAAAGCTCTTATTCTTAAAATGTCTTTAGTGAAAATAATTATCTGGTAACTGAGAATAAATACTAGTGAAAACCCATATTAGTACTCATTCTGATACCCAAACAATCTACATTACAGAATTACAGGCTTATGGGAAAAACAATTCTATATAAGCGAAGCTTAGATTCTCAAATCCAATACCGCTCATTCTTTTAACCCGAGTAGCCAAGGAAGCAAGAAACACCAAGCTCACAGACAACAAATTGTAGAAACACTGGCAAGCACACGTTTTACTGTCAGTAATGGCTGCTCTTCACAAATCAATCTACTTGCAAGAGAACAAGACATAACCTCTAAAAGGACATACCTTCCTGTGACCAAAACCACACTGGCACAGGAAATGGTATAAATCCAGTTCAGTCTAACCGTGAAAGAGATTAGGAGTCATTTGACTAGAAATTGCAGAGAAAATAGACTCTAAAGTGGGCCAGGAATCTTCAAGTAAATGGCTTGGTAAACAGGACAATCCAATGCAAGAAAGAGCACAGAACAGGTGAAACAGGCAGTAATTAGTTGTTGCTATTTATATATCTACCTCTACACTTTCCAGCACCTTGATGCAAATGCACCCACTAACTTTCCAATGTAACTGATGCTATGACTTAAGCCATTCTTTCTTGCATCTTGGAACTTGGTTTAAAATGTCCTGAACACTTAGGTTTTCCAGAGATTACTAAGACAACTTGTGAAATTTGTCCACTTCGCATTGTTTACTATGATGCTATTTACACTTTTAATTGATCCCACTTAGAAATGAAACATACATAACCAGCAGGCTATGGTAAGAAACTGATTAGGAACATGGCTGTGGAATCCTGTTAACACAGCTCTGACAGCATCGGCCTCTGGGCGCTCTGGTGTCGAATTCCAGTGTCTTACAGATTTCGGCAACTGTGCAGAGGTCTTTCTAGTTCTACCCCTTATCACCCCCCAAAAGCATGGGAGAAAACAAAGCAAAAGTTCAAGAAATCAGCTTATGCTCCACTGTATAAAGCTGGAAGGGAACTTTATTATTTCTTATCTAGGTTCTTATTTTGTTCCCTTGAAGCACATAAGGATTTAAAAAAAATAGGAAAAAAAAACTATCCTTAATTTTTGAGAATCTAAATTTGGAGTTTAATCAGACACAGCTCGGTTGAGATCTCCCCATGTGGGAGAATTTCCAGATTTGACTCATCAACACTGGAGAGGGCAGCTTGAGTCTTTTGTAGTTGAATACATGTGATACATTACTGTCATTAGTCACTAACTATAATTTTATTTCGGTTTTCCATTTTGCAAATCCTTAAAAAGCTATGTCTGGAAAGAAAAGAGAAAAAAAAAGGATACTTTGATAATATACTCTGTGTCGCATTTGAAATTAAAGAAAAAAATGTGTGTCTTCACTTCAAACGTTTACATTTGTTGTAGGAATGTATGAATGAATTCTCTTGCTCTTAACAAATGGGGTGTGTGTGAAAAACACACGGATCAACCAAGTCGATTTAAAAGGCTGATAGATTCAGCAAGTCAGACATGACCTGGCAGAGGACGAAAATCTCCTCACTTCACAGATGAGGAACCTCAACTTGACCTGGGTCAAATGACTTACCCAAAGTCAAACAATTAACAGTGTCAGGGCCCTGACACACTCCAGGCCTTCTGAATCTGACGCTGTTCCCTGAAACACCAACCAATTCAATCATCTTGCAAAAATGAAAAAAGAGAAGAGTTCCAAGGTATTTAGTGATTTGCTTAAGGTTAAACATCTAGTTGGTTTAAAAAAAATAGAAAAGAAAAAAATTAGCATCCAACCTGACTGCAGGCTTTGGTCCTTTCGTCCTTCCATGGGTCTGAATTAGAATTTCCTGCCGACTGGTACTTGCCCTCAGTTAGGTTCTCAGCACAGGCAGCTGGATTAGCAGCCAGGAGAATGAGAACAGTGTGCAGGCAAGGGGACCTGCGTGTTAATAGCCCAGTGACTAATCCTCCAAGTCACTGAATCATGATAATAATGAGGCCTGGATTTCGCTGAAGAATTGCTGCATGCATTCACTTTCTCACTGAGTCATGCTGTTTTTTCAAACTGAAGGTTGAGTAAAACTAGCAGCAAAGTTAGATGAGGCTGTACTGACACATTTCTATTGTCGCTGCTAGATATTCTGTATCAAAAAAAAAAGAAAACTAATGAAAATATAGAAATACATTTAAATCTGCTTATTAATAGCTAATATTTGTTTCCTACATAGTATATAAAAGAACTATTATAGGCTTTATGTGTAAAAATACATCATTTAATTGTAAAAATAATTCCCCTTAATGAAAATATGATTGTTTATTTTTGTAGACAGGAAACAGAAACATGGAAAGGTTCATTTTTCCTGGACCTCAGCAAATACCCAGTGAAGAACCCAGTACAAACTCCTAATGAGCCAGTCCTGTGCACAGTGGTTTTACATGCAAACCACAATCTCTGACCTCAAGAATCATATAATCTAGAAAGGAGTACACAACAGCACCAGAAGTGTACACTATTGTGTTCCAAATATCTTTAAGTCAGTCCTAGGAGCAACTAAGGTAGGAGATGGACAATCTCAACTCAGGGCAGGAGGAATAAAGTCGCCAACATCTCCAGACACTCAGTTCAGCTAACAGATCTGCCTGCTGGCAAAGTGGATATACAAAGGGAACACCAAGCTCTTTCCTCCTCTGCCATGTATGTACTTCTAGAGGCTTGATGGGAACTGATCCAATTGCAGCCTATTGGGAGACTTTGTCTTTATGACTATTTGGGAATCATTTTCTGACCTCAAGGCTACCGGGCAGAAACAGTGAAGGAAAGAAATTATAGGAAGGGTAAAAAACAAAAACAAACAAACAAACAAAAAAACATGTGGATGGACGAAGAATGCAGGCTACAGGAATAAAGTTGATTCAAGCAAACAAAGGCTAGTCCCTATTAGTTACTTTATTTAAATATATATATATATATGTTATAATACAATTAGGTCATTTCCGTCTTCCTTTCTTCTCCCTCCAACTTCTCCCCTAAACTAATAGCTCATGTTTGACAGGTGTTTACTGTAGAGTAAGCAAAATACATCAGAAGTTTCAGACAATCAGGATGAATATGTTAACCAAGACTGGTCCTAAGTGCAGGACCCAAATTAAAATTAAATGTTTGGGAAAGCCTCCTGACTGAATTGATTCTTAACTTCTAAAACTTTTATTCAAGAACCAGAGGTTGGCTGATTCTTTCCCAGAATATACTATCTTCTCTCCACATACATAGAACAGCCTTCGGCTCCAGAGAGGAAGCCCAGGAAACCTGGCGCTCTGAACTAATCATGTGCCTACGGAGGCAACAGTTTTGGCTTGCTACTTCAGCTCATTAAACACTCGATAAGCGGGACTAAAAGTGTGCGTTTTTAATACTTCTTTCATATTAGCATAGATTCCCTATCATTTGACACTGTAGGTCCTCACAAATTTTGCCCCAAGGTCACGCTTCAATGTTTCACTAAGTTCTATTAAACTAAGTATGTCACTCTACACAGCCCAGCTGAGTGGTTAAAGGGGCCACTTACAGCTAAGAGGCCTTGGGCTAGTTTAAAATATGCAAAAACCCAGTTTGTTCATCTGTAAAGCAAAAATCATTATAATGTCATGTTCATAAGAGCTCTTGTCAGGACTAAATAAATGATCACAAGTGTGAGGTCCCAAGGCACTGGGCATGGTATACAGTAAGCATCAATAGATGGGCGTTGTTACATTCTGTTCCAAAAGGAGAACCCAAGCACTTTTGTGGCCACACAGCAAAAGCAAATCTCTTCTACACTATAACCCCTACTTACCTACAGGGAATGCCACCCCTGGCCTATAACTCAGTGTTCTGTCCTGACAATGGAATCTGAGACCTAGGGGATCCTCCTCACCCCTCTAAAGCCTGGAGGCTTGCAGATCACAGACCCCAAACCCTGAAATACAGCCTGGCATGTCTGGTGATGTTTGGTCTGCTCTATACATAATTTCTACTGATGACTCTGGGTAACAGTGAGCTCTTTATTTTGTTTTGTTGTTTTGTTCAAAAGCAAATAAACAAAACCAGTATGAAGGCAGCAGCTCAATCCACGTCAGAATTTTTTTTTTAAAGAAGTATTCCAATAGATTATACCATCCCAGGTTCTACATGGAAATACTGAAAATGCTGGGTTTAAGCACTCCCCACCTGACCACGCATACGCCAAGCCTAGTTTGAGTATCTTCAACAATCACCAGTACCTGCTTGTACTTAAAAATAAACTGTGGTAACCTGCCCCCTTCATACTAAGAAGGGGGTGGGCTACATGGAAAATTTCTTTATCTCTTTCGAATGTGAAACTAAAACTACTCTAAAAAAAACAAAGGACAACAACAAAACACCTCTTTTTTTTCCTCAAAGCAAAAACACAGCCTTACATTAAAACCCTACAGCACAGTCAACCTACCACTCCCACACATGCCTCGCTTAGTTTTCCAGAATATAGGCTGCCAGCTCCATCTACAAGGCCTAAAGGCCTTTGCTCCTATCGCTAAAGGTCACTGGAAGAGTCTTCTACTATTTCCATCTTGACTATTAAAACCATGCCCCTTTATTTGGAATCTAGACTAAATTATTTCCCTTCCAGGAAGTACTTCCCAGCGCCCCTGGACAGATGTGCTGTCTCCCAGTGTGCGCAGCATTCTGTGCTTTATTGTGACATTATCTGTCCTAACATGCCAGTGGAGCAGAACAGTTTGGTGATTGTCTTGGCAATTAATGAATATTCTAATCGTCCTGGTATTTGCTCCATGTGGCCTTCAGCACTGATGTGTTCCTACCAAAAACCATCATGGAAGGCTACGCTGTTTAAAGTGATCCTTAAATATCTGCGGAGATGAAAACTCCAAACCATGCCATTGCTTTTCACTGTGTATTTATTAAAAATTACTTTACAGCCGAGACACATGAGGGTGCCTTTTTAAGATTCCTGTTTACTTTTCCAGTTAGTAAATGTATCAAGATGGCTTTCGCTAAAATATAAGCCAGCCAGCTGTTTGTTTGGGTTCTTGAATTAAAAGATAGAAAAAAGAAATACTGAGTCAGCTTTCACTTGTGGCATTTCACTTTAAACAAGAGAATCTGTACTCTATCTAAATGAGGTCTTAAGAAAAAGTTCAAATTTCTCATATGCTAAGAGCAGCTCAACTCCAGAACCTTCATTTCAAATGGCATATGGCTCTCTCTCACCCATCTGATACCTCAGGGATGCTATGGCACTTAGGAGACCCAGGAGAGTGTGTAATCCAACATGACAGCTGAAGGCAAAGAGGGAAGGCTGACAGAGCCCCAGTACAGGTACCAGGAAGGGAGGACTATTATTCTGGAGTTGAGACTTATCAATTTCTCATTCAAGTTCACCCAAAAGCTACATTTAATGTTGTCCTGAAAAGGCAGTATCACCACCAAGAAGGCTTCACTCAGAGACCAGCTGGACCAACCCAAACAAGCAGCTTCGTGTCTGCTGAGCTGCTCTGTGACAGACAAGACAGCCAGTGTTTCTGCACTTCAGGCTCCTAAATTCTCTGCAGCCCAGCATAAGCCCCCAATGGCTCTGCAGCCAGCTTCTCTTTCCGCTCTGTGGTGCATTTACGAGTTCAGCTGTGGGTCTGTTCATTTCCCTCCAAGGCCTTTCTTCTCTCCCTAACACATGCATACCCCAGGCAGAGCTGGAGTGCTGACTCAGGAGGAACAATAGGAGGCTTTGAACAAGGCTCAGCCGCAGCCCCAGTCAACATTTACTTCAGTATGGAGCCACTGTTTTAGAGCCCCTCCCACGCAGAACTCAACAGTGAGGAGTCCCTAGAGGTTTCGAAATTTTATTTTAACAAGAGGGAAGAGAGGTGTAGAGATGAGTAAATAGATCACTGTCTAAGCCACTTTCTCAGAGAAAATAAGGGAGGATTTTCTACAAAACAGGTTAGACTTTCAATGCTACTTAGCAATTGATAAACAAGAAAGCCCAATCATCTTCCAACACTGATTACTGAAGTCTTAAAACTCCAAATCAGGCTGCACTGCCAATCCACTTAATGTGACCCCTGTATATCTGTGAGCAGAGCTCTGATCCTATCAACCACCTGGCGCAAGGTTTGCCCGTTCTGCTCAGAATAGCAAGGCAGAACCATGGGCACACTTAACCTACCCTCCATGACTCATTTTCCTACCCAGATCTTCTATCTGCTGTCAATTCAAGTATGTCTTAAAGTGAAGTTGTAATTACCAGACCCATGAAAACTGAGTATGCCATGACAAGTGCTCCTGACTACCTTGTCTGTCTTGGTAACAAATCAAGAGAGTTGATCAGGATGCTTAAGAGAGTAGCTGGAAAGCCAGATACACACCCTCCCCACAGACAGAGGCGGCTTACTCTAGGATAGCAGACAGAAGCTGGCCTCCATACTAGAGAGGAGTCAGTGTTTAGAGCGCATGAAGAAAGTCTACTTATTAAAAGCAAAACTTAGCTATAACTAAGTTTAATTACTTAGCTGAATTAATGCTTTTTAAATGTTAAAACAGGGCCAGTTCTCACAGTATTAAACTATAATGTTGGGAAATCCTACTAAAAATTGTGACCTTATTACAGATCTCCAACACATACCTAAAAAAAGATTCAGAGTTGTCTGCTATAACCAATTGCAAAGCTTACCATTCTACCCAAGCCAGTAAGCTAGCTGTATTACTTTTATAACCAAATCACATATCCTAACCTCATTTGATAAAACTTCTATAGAGACAGAGAGGAATCAAAACAGCTCAAACACACACAAGACAAACAAAAAAAATGTACAACTGGTCAGTGTTATAATTTATGACAATTACATATCATATCAAGAGGCAAGTCATCATCTTCCAAATTCTAACATGTACACCAGGGTGATACAACTTAGCCTTTGCAAAGAAAAATGGAATTCAAATCATTCTTCGCTCCAAAAATACACAAACAGAGAACACAGGAGAATTGCCTATTCTGTTACAATTCTCTAAAGTCATGAACTGTACTGGCTGTAATCTTTACAACACTATTTACTGTATTATTAAAACGGAAACAATTAAAAAGTAATTCAACCCAATTATTTCAACATCTTAAGCAATGACTGGGTTGTTATACACTCAGTTTGATTGACAATACACTCTCATGGAAAGAAACTACTGAGCAAGCCTGGCTGAGGTTAAGTCTTCTGGCTGATACTTTTAAACTGATACACAAGAATTTAAGATTTTAATTTTTAGCCTGTCAATAAGTCAAACTTCATGTTATTTTTCTTTTCATGAAAAATAAAACAGCTTGGGGAGCTGTGAGGGGGCTGGAGAGAAGCCGCAGCAGGTGAGAGTAATGGCTGCTCCTCCAGGGACCAGACTTTACTTCCCAGCATCTACCTTAGACACCGCAGAGCCACTTCCACCGCCAGCTTCAGGAGATCTGACTCCCTCTTCTGGCCACTGCAGGGACTCACATGTATGTATGCATACAAAAACACACAGACATGCACACATACAGGTAAATAAAAATAAATGAATAAATCTTTTTTACAAAGACAGAGAGAAAAGAAGCTTGGAATGGGGCCAAGTGTAACCGCTCCTCAGAATTATAAGAAAAATAATACCCCTAAAAACCTTAAACTCATAGCGGGCTGGCTTTCTTGACAAATTTTAACTCCCAATTTAGGAAGTAAAGGCTTTGGTATGTAATGATAAAAGAACAAAAGTAAATAAGGCCTGGTAGTCCCATGAACATAAAATTTTAAATGGTAAAGCTCTGGACTTTGAAGGGAAATCCATTCTGCCAACTTAGCCGTGGCTCACTCAACTTCCATGCTCTTAGTGATAAACTCAGTGGGCATATAACCACCAGCCAAGCAGCCTGAAGCTTCTGGGTGTTGCACGTATGGATCACTTATAATTTCCCTTCTAAAGTAAATTTCTCTCTTTGAGGGGGTATAACTAAGCATAAAGGATGTTCTAAAACAATTACGTAAGTACATGAATGCAGTTTTAGAACAAATAATGAGCACATTTTCTATTCACCTAACTAACTACAAACATACGAAAAAATTTGCTTTGAATAGCTACCAGACGGCTCTCCAAGGAGGTTGTCCTTCAGCAGTGGTCGGGTTTCACTGGATGAAATCTGTGTTCCTTGACAAATTCAGCTGGATGCTGTGATGTATCTGTGCTCCTACCGTTAATGTGCGCATAATTACTGTGTAGTGAGTTTTAAGGCCACAGAGAGCAAGAGTTCTTGAGCAGACACACATCAAGGGACTCACTGCCAGTGCAGTGGAGCTTAAATTCAGGAAAATCCAAGATCTCAGGGCCAGCCTGGCTGCCCGCAAGAACAGCCCTAGACAGGAATTGATTTGTTTCAACAAGCTCCTCATTGGAAATACAAGCATTCTCCAGGAGGGTGTCGGTATTCATTAATTTCTCCTTTGAGATAGAGATATCTCATTACACCTATGATGCCCAAAGTCGAGAAAACAATACAGATAACAAACAGAGAGAAGAGCGGGCATTAAAAATAAATGACTAATTTTAAAACGGAGAGCCAAGACTCATTTCTGTGGGGAAGGTCTTGCAGATATGTCGTAAGTACCACTTTTCACACATTTCTCCTTTAGTAAAGGGAGCTTCTCCTAAAAAACAAAACCCAATGCAAATGCAAGCCACGGCACTTTCAGGCTCAGCACATGCTGATAATTCCACCTTTTAGAAAGTTAATTCTTCCAAGACGCTTTGAAAGTAAGACTCTGTTTCTGAGAACAGGCTTTCTGATTTGTTGTTTTTGTTTTATGGTGCTTTTTGTTTTGAAACAGAGTACCACTATTGAGCACAGGCTGGTTTTGAACTCACCACTTCAGCTTCAGCCTCCCAAGGTCTGGGTCTACAAGTATGTGCCAACACCCCCACTTTAAGAACAATTTTTTATCTGTGAGTTATGAGGATGTGTTGACTTTTATAAAGTGAGAGTCACTTGCATGAAGTAAAAACAGCCCCTTAAACTCTTAACCCCCTGTTCCCCGGGCTGAGATATGACGCACTCTGTCTATGTTAAGGTCGCTTATATACAGCTCCCTTTAAATTTTCACAGGAGGGGGACATTATTCTTATTGCGTCTATTTATTTATTACCATGAAAAAAAAACTGAGGTTCACATGTGCCACTATGAGCAGAACTTATAATTCAACCAGCTGTAAAATTTAACTAGATCTGAAATTTAACAACAACAACAAAAAAAAAAACCGCTAAAAGATGATTGTCAAACTCAGCATAATCTAATTTTAGCTTCATTTTTATATTATATGTAGGAGTTGTTTTTCCTGCATGTGAACCATGTGAGCACTTGGTACCCACAGAGGTCAGAAGAGAGAGCATCAGATCCTTGGAAAACACTTAAAAACTTTGAGATAGATTTTTAAACATTCAATATATTTTTTTCTGTTTTTTTTTTTAATGGGGGAATCGAAACACCAGTTAGAACTACTGGGCATCTTCTACTTTTCTTTAAGCCTGTCAGTGACCACAAGACTTAGGTCTATGATCCTATTCTGAATGAAGCCATTCCTTAGAGATATGCAAATGACTTCACTTTAATCAGCAAATGTAGTCTATTCCTAAATTTAAGTCTTCTAAGTACACAGCACACCTCCCTTCTAAGAGCCACTTCAGCTCACACATAGTCACAGAAGCCTCTCAGAATTCCTAATCCAGGAGAATTAGAAACTCTAGAAACAGTGAGAGTTCCCCTCAACATTCCTATCGAGAACCATCCTCATTTATGCCAGGGGAAGCATAAACATACGCTCACAAATGAACAAGCAGCCCTATGCTGAATTACTATTCTTAATAATGTTCATTGTTCTTATAAACTGCTGCCCAGAATTTTAATTAAATTCATTATATCAAGAATTTAACAAGGAGGATATTCGCTTCTACTTTATAATTAACTATAAAAAGTGTTGGCAAACACTGTTATAAAATAAGAGCAAGCCAGGCGTGGCAGTAAACGCCTTTTAATGTCAGCACTTGGGAGGCAGAGGCAGGCCTATCTCTGTGAGTTCAAAGCCAGCCTGTTCTACATAGAGAGTTCTAGGCCAGTCAGAACAAAGTAAGAACCTTCTCAAGATTATAATATACAAAACAACAATAATTACAAATAATTGAAAAAAATAAAAGCCCTTCGTCTTCGTAAGTGCATGATTATAGCAGGTTTTATCTTTTTTTTTCATCACAACATAAAGGCTACTGATTGATGCCTTCAGAGACTTACACTTAGGCTGGTAACACTGTATTCACAGCAAGAGAAAGAGGGCAAACCAATATGCAAAAGAAGGCAGAATAACCAAAATTTAACCAGTCCCACTCCTTGTCAATAAAAGCATCGCACAGCTTTAGTGACATAGAAGAAAATAAGTTGTTTGCTCTGAAGTGGAGGACATATGTCTACAGAACATGTCTACAGAAGCAGTTTTCTCACTCCGACACTGGAATTGCAGAAACTCGGAGCAGGGAGACATTTTTTCCCAAGTCTTTCAATCTCTGCTAGAAGTACAGGCTCCAGAAGGCCACCCACAGGAAACTCAACCAGTAGAAACAGAAGAGCTGCAAGGAGCCATCTTCTATGCTATATAATAAAATAAACATTTCAGGCTCGTTTAAGCGCATGGAGGTAAATTGGAAAGTGTTAAAAATCTGTTTTTTGAGGTGTCATTTTGAAACCAGCACTTACAGTACCTTCGGGGAAGGTTTATGTGTAAAAATCCTTAAAATTTATAGCAGAATTCTCTTCAAACTTCTTGGACTAAGACATGTTCACTGCAGTAGGGTTTGCCTACAGAGAGGGCTTACAACCAAATCCCCAGCCTTGACCTTGTTAGTGGTATGTCTTTTTAATGAAGCATAAACCTCAGTGCACAATTTTATTTTATATGTCTGCAATTCCGTGGAAAGGACTAGAAATGAGGACTGCTGGGCCTTTCCAGCCTTTTAGATGACAAATAACTTCCACTCACACAAATGCGGAGCCATTTTAGAAACCACGGAGGCAGCTATATAGGAAGCTCAGGGCAGGCGCTGCTCCACCTCCTTAGAAACCAGAGGAAAGAATCTCCCCAGCTAAATGTACAGGGAGCACCCATGTCCAAGGGGTTCACAACCAGTAGACTCCAATCACTCTATGCAGCATTCTCCCCTGAGAACTTGTTAGAAATGCAAGACACTGGGCATACCCGGTTCTACTGAATTAAAATCTGCATTTCAGCAAGATTTCCGAAGAGCTCCAAATGCACCTGAGGGGGAGACAAACGGACCTAGAAAGCACTAAATGGATGTTTCCTGGTGGCTGGCATGACATGTACAATGCTACATCTTTGGCTCTGAGAACACTACCTGGCCCACAATAGACACTCTACAGGCACCGTGAAATGATGTGGAGATTTCTTACAGTACTTTCTGCTCTGTACGGTCATTATAGCCACAAAACTCTTAGCCCTGAGGCAAACCCTTGAATTCCTTATGAGCAGCCTCTGCCTGTCTCCTCTCTGAGCCACCTTCCATATGCCTCTGTGTTTTACACATGGTATCACTCAATAAATATTTTATCAATCATAACTTCTAAGTTTCCAAAACATGAATATATTATTACTAATAGAATATATTATTATTAATACCTGTAACATCTCTTGAATGTGAAATGAGGGTTTTGTTTGTTTGTTTTGAAATATCAGCAAATCAAAATTAAATTCCTGAGTTCTCCTCCCATTTGACTCTAGCATGAGACACAATACAGAGAATTCGCCCAAAGGATGAGAACTGTTAATGTGAACATTTACATGAGACTCGGCCTGGTTCTGCTCAGAGACTGTAGCTTAGAACTCGCTCTGAGAACCTGTCACTTCATTGCTTCAGATGCTTCTCCAAATACACCGAAGTTGTCGAACTTTGAAGAAAAAAAAAATTACTATTACTTGTTTTATTTTCTTTCTTAAATACCTCTAAGTAGTGGCCAGGACAGTGAAACAGCTCCAAGGAACTATTTGGAATAAATTGATTAGTTCTTGATCATCCAGTTATCAACACAAACATCCAAAGTAAGGAAATAGGAATTTTCAAGAAATAATTAGATAATTAACAACATGTATGCATTGATTACAAGACCATGCCTAAATAATATTTAAATTAATGAGCTATTCAGAGGCATAAATCGACTGATTCCATCTATATTATGAATAAAGGGCAGTAAGGGGGGCTCTCCATCAAAGAACTGTTGTTCTTGAACCTAATTAGCTGAATTAGACAGCATGTGTACATTTTGTTGCCAGTGGTTTATTTAGATTCAGAAAAGACACAGCTCCAAAGTGAAGCAAAAGTTAAGCCTGAACCTATGTGTGTACACATGGACTACATATACCCACACAAATAAACACACACACACAAACACATAAATATACAAACACATACATAAACATACACACATAAACGTACACACATAAATATACACATATAAACACACACACACAATCGTACTGTTATCTTCCCAAGAGGACAGCTGACAATGATGGTAGCTGAGTGTGTAATTAGTTTTCATTGTTCCCCTGACGGCGATAGTGCCACACAGACCTTTTCCTTTTTATGTTGTAAATGCTATGGAAAAAAGTACATTAATAACAGGCATTTAATTATGGGCCCAGCAACCGTAGAGGAAACATGGCCAGAAAAGAAGTGGAGTATGTCTACATACACATTTTAATTTGTATGACAGGGGAGTTTCTTTTTCCAGTTACAGTAATCTCTAAAATATAGATGGCTGGCATAAAGTGAGGGGGAAAACTTTAAAATGCACCCAAGCCTCTCAACAAAAAAGTATGTGTACAGTGCTACACCAAAACTAAAACCAAGAATAGCATAATGCTTGCACTAAAATATTAATAAGAATAGAGGCATTGCTTATTAATAAGGGAAATACTCTTTAGAATAGCTTTATGTTTTGATAACAGCAGTGAAGTGTACAAAGATTCAATTTTAAATTATGGCTTTTGTCTCCCTTTTCACAGACTTAAAAAAGAATTAACATTTGTAATCTTCTATCTGGGTGCTACGTTTCCCGAGGCTCACATTAATTTCTTTCATACAGTATTTAAAATGAAGCATCCCCAAGTTGCTGCCTTGGTGGACATGAGCTCCTCCACTGAGGTCCTTTCTCGTCTGATTAATTAGTAATTGGGAGACACATTTTGGCAGCTTTCATTTCCCTATTATTTTCTCTGGGTTGACACAAAACCCCGCCAGAAGCACCACTCTTTGAACTGCACCCCTCTTTAGTGCTGGGTCACTAAATGCTAATAAATGGAGCCCCTGCCAGAAAACTACAGAAATAGGCATAAAAGTTTATTGAAGCAGTAAGAGTAAACAAATATATGAAGAAAACACTGAATGCCACAGTATCTAAGGCATTAATAGTTTGTCTGAACCCAGAGGTTACTGGCGAGATTACAGAGCGGGGGGAGGGGGGGAGGCCTTTAACAAAACCACTTCTTTCATCTATCTTTCAGAAAAAAGTATTAGCTAAATAAAGCAGGCAAGTGCTCTGCCAAAGCAGAAAGGTACATCTGAGCCCCCCTTATCCCTCTACATTATTCCAATGGTTGAGGAGAATTATTTGAAAGCAAAGATTTATAGCAACTGCACTGACAGAGAACACATCCAGAAGTCACCAGAGCTAAGCCAGAGAGACATTTTTCATCCAGGGTAGGGAAGAGGCACTTTATCTGAAGCCAGCGCTTTGGAAAGCCTCTCACGGAATCAGCCTCCACCCCAAAGTGTCAGTCACTTCAAAACAGTACCCTGCTACTACGGTGGCTCGGACACTTGTGTGCCAGGGCAGTGGCCGTGCTGTGCGAGTCAAAGGTCACTGCTTCCACATTCCCACATCTGTCTGAATTTTCTTGCTCTGAAACAACAGAAGGGGGCCTAGGCTCATTTGCTCCCACTCTGTTTAACCTAATTGTTAAGTACAAAAGACAATTTCCCCATATTGAGAGTTACTTTGGCCTTTCTTCCCATTCTCACTTGTCTCCATTAAATTAAACACTATAAAACTTTATTCAGAGGTTTAAGTCTCTTAGATATTAAACTCAGGAAATGCAACAAAATGGCAATCCACCCACAAGACATCTCAGAAACATCAAGTATCAAGTCTTCCCCATCATCAAAACCCGGGTAACAATTTGTACTACAATTAATGACTTCGCTAAAACATAACTTAATTTTCCTCAAACCACAAGACCACATTTTCTATAGGGGAACGCTTTCATCATACATGTTTTCATAGTAAGAGGCAAGAGCTAATTGTTAATTATAGTTTTTACCTATATAAATAAGTCGCTAATAAAACTTAAAATGGAAACTTTGACAGCTTGGAAACAGCATTAAAAAACAGTATTTGTTAGTTCATTTAAAACTAAAAGGTCACTTTGAACACTTAGTTATTTTAATCTTCCCCATCAGTCAAAGGAAGGCAGATACGGAGGAAGCTTTTTGGCGTGAAACTCTGCCAGCTCAGACCTCGACTTTAAGCGTAAGATGTCCATCTGTTTTTTAAACATGCACTTTATGTACCAACTCTACCCTGGGTCCAGAGCCACAAAAACCCCTCTTCCACCGTGCAAGTAATCTGAAGCAGACAGAGGACTCGGTGCCCAGTTTAAATTAAACTGACTGAGTCAGGCTACTTTAGAAATTAATTTTAGGGGAGCTTTGCTTTTACTGAAATACATGATGATGATGTTCTCAGACATCATCAAACAGATGCAGCAGCAAGAAGTGTGGTATAAACTTTTAGTAAAGTTTACTAGGCCACATGTTCTTCCAAATGTACCCAGAAGCACAGAACACGGTAGAAAACACAGCCGACTCAGTTGATGCGATCTCACAAGTTTCGGCAACTAATGTGTCTTAGTACCCTCAAAAACTGCTTATTTAAAAAAAAAATGAGAAGGGGCACCTGGGCTCTGACTTCACATAATGCTTCTCAGAGGATATGAATGTTTTATTTGGGGAGGCGCCCACATTTTTACCCCTGCCTCTTTCCACATAAAGATACCTGGAAATGTCCATCAATTCTGTGTGCATGTGTGCTGGAGGGGGCTCGAGAGGGAGAAAGGAGGGGGCTAATTTGAAACAATAAGAAGAACTACTTAGTTGGGTCAGCAAAAAAGAAATCAGGAAATAAAGAGGGGGTGACAGTAGAAACTGTGAATATATTACTTTGAAATTAGCAATGAGTTGTAAGCTTCAAGAGAAAAGTACGCACAGAAACATGGCGCAGCCTTGCATTTAACATTAAAATATAACACACCGCAGCGAAGCATGTTAACTATTTAAAACATCCTTTTCGTCAACACAGAAAGAAAGCATTTTGTGACTCTCCAAATAAGACAGTGCCTTAACGTAGAGTCCCACCAAAATGCTTACTTAGTCCTTTTCTATCCATATTCATTTCCAGACAATTTCACGAGAGAAATAAAACCGGTCTTAAAACAAGATGGCTGCTTTGGGGGGAGGGGGAAGGCGGAAATGCTGGAAGCCAAAATAAAACCAGCTTTTCTAGATGCAGAAATATGACATTAGCTTTATTCTAATTCCATGTGTTCATAGGCTTCTGCCTGGGAGTACATCAGTGACACTGCACAGATACTTAAAAGTACCAATAACAAAGCCATTTCTCAAAACGGTCCAATCTTTGTGTGTGAACAGCATGACCGTCCAGTGCCTACAAGCATGAGCGTGATGGTGCAAGTGCATCCAAAACGGGTAACCTCTCACTTTTGTTTCACACCAAATCATGATCCTCAGTAATGACAATCAGGTCAGTGTCTAAGTCACAATAGGAATGTTATCAACTCACATCTCTTAAGAATCTGATATAAAACAGCCTGGGACACACAATCAGTTCAACTGCATTTGACTTCTTAGAGTAAAAGCACAGGGAATTAAGTGTTCAGAATCTCTCCTTGAAACGCACTTCACTGACCTTCTCTGAAGTAAAGGGCAGATTAGTTTTATGACTTCCATGTAAAAATTAAAAATATTTCCCTGCATTTTGAAATAACTTTTAAACAGATTTTTTAAAATCATCTAAACCTATTTTTATTCCTCACTTGAGTGGAAAGTAAGACCTGACAGTAACATTTTCTTCAACCTGTCAACTGTCAGTCGTATGAAGGATGTTTCTAAAGATGACAAAGGTTTATTTTTTCTTATTGAAAATGATAGACTCCACCCGAATGAGAGCTGACCGAGCCATTGCTACAGTGTGCTATGGTCTCTCAGCAAGCAGGTAACTTCAGTAGGAGTTTCCAATATTTTAAAGTAATGTTTTGTTGAAACATATGGTTCACAGTTTGAAAGCTAGATCCAGAAAACTCAAAAAGCAAGAGTTTGTATCCATACACATTTTCTATGAGCAAACGGTCAGTGCAGAGATTTAGGAAGCGCCACAACCATCCTTCAGAGTGCGGTGAGAGCTACAGACCATCAAGAAGACCTAAATGCATGCATTTTTCTTCACCAAGAAGTATGCATAATAATTTTAGTACTGAAAGTTTGCATTGTTAATGTTTACTTTTAAACCAAGTGGTTCTGTGTCACTGTGCTGACTTGCTCATGACTGACTACATTTTGAAAACATAAAATGCAAACAAATTTAAGAGGGGAAAAAGCAGACTTCCTCGTACTGAGTAATTTCCTATTCAGAAACACTGGAGGTTCACATTAATCACAAGAAACTTTTCTACAAAACATCTCAGGACATGAATTGAGAAGCAGACTAACATATAAATGGAAAAATATAAATCAGACCCTTCAAAGAGACAGTAATTTATTGACGTTTGGCTAAGACCACTATGGTAAGACAAATTATTAAAAGTTGAGTATTAATATCTCATTCCTCATGTTCCTCCTTGAAGTTTTTATGCCTGCATATGAAGGTGTTATTTGTCAGAACTGATCAAATGACAATTTTTTCCCCTCTGTTCAGAAGACTGATCTGAGTGAGTTGTCCTGGGCAAGGGGCAAGGACTGCCTTCCCACTGTGATTAGGAGAACACAGGCTTCTTTTTCAACATGGACATTGCAGTTAGGCTGTTATTTTAATGGTTTATATACTACTTCTGAAAAGAAAATCAATAATATGAACTGAATTACCGCACAGTGGCTCATTACTGAAAAGTTCTTACCTTTTAGAACCCACATAGCTATGGAGCTTATTCACAACAATCAGAAAATGACATAGAATGGAATATTTTCAAAAATTAAGCAAATGATTTATGTTGAAAAATAAACAATGTACCAAACACTACTATGTATATATAACTGTTGATCGTTTTTTTTAAGTATTTTTATGTTTTGTCCCTCCCTGCTATGGTAAATTATTTTGGCATCTTCTTTTCCCAAGCTAGCAAAGCCCAGGACTCATGAAGGACTAATTGTAGTCACTTTCTTGGCTCAGCATGGAGCTGGTGGGTAGCTCAGTTCATAGCAACAGGAGAGAAGAGAGGTACCATCTTTACCTGCCCCTGTGCAACAGGGAACCAGGCCAGTGGGGAGACTGCAATAAAATGCCTGTTCAGAAGGTGTTTTGCAAGATTAAACAGCAGAAAATTCAGGAAGTTATTTTGTCCCGAATAGCTAAGGGTTCCATCTAAACCTACCCCTATTTTCACAGGCAGAAAGCTCTAAAGCTATTGTGTATCGGCCACAAAAATAACCTGGTTAAGACCACTCAACTCATGCCGCAGAAGAAGTGAATTGCTAAACTGTCTCTGATCTCTTTGCTCACTCATAGCTTATTGATACTGGTTTCATAAAGGAAATGCTGGATGAGCCTGCAGAGCTGCCTCACACAGCGCTGTGGAGCCAGTCACCTTAACAGCAGACAGAATATGCTTTCTGATAGTTTAGTATGACTGCATAAAACAGTGCACATAATGGCTGGGAAATAATAAACTCATTAGCTAATTGTGCCCTGTAAAACTGCCGGAGAGACAAGCCAGAAACTAAGAAGCAGCCTTGTTTTACAAACGTCTGTATTTAAAGGACAGAGGAGGGAGAATGTGGACTGCAGATCTATTAGTGGGCACACATAAGGACATAGGATATCGGTCTAATGTGGAGTGCTTACATAACTCGGACATAAATATCAAGATGATAAGATTATCCCAATACAGCTAATAAAATGGGACATTATATGGCACTGAAACTCAGAGTTCGATTTCACATGGTGCCATTTTTTTTAAGATTTGGTTTTGAACATTACTTTAAAAAATTTAACTTCAAAAATAAAGGAAACCTTTACAAATGCAGTCATAGAACCCACTAGAAATCAAAATAAATCTTTCCTCTTCTCCCCTCACAACTATTTCCTAGATATAAGCCTTGATGATTTCATTTATTTGTCAATGAGAAAGGCGCAGTGCCAGTGTCCTGGCACACATGATCAAACTGATGATGGCTCAGATGTTTTTAAAATGAAGCACTGAATTTTGAAAGAAAAATATTTACTCAAGGGAATATTCTGAGGAAAAAAAGATATCAGTGCTTCTCTCTACTTAGCCATGTGCTCAGGTCCCCACATTCAGAAACCTCTAAAGGGGACTGCTAACCACAATTCTAAGGACTTTAGAACCTCATTCTAAATGAAGTCGGTGAGCTACTACTCTTATGTGAGATGCTTCCTACAGTTCCTTAAAAAAATAAAAAAGAAAGAACCGCAACAAAAACAACAAAAGCCAACCTGATTGTCCTCAGTGGACTCAGTGGAGTCTTCATGATATTACTCCTATTAAGAGGATAAACTCTTAACTGGCAACACTCAAATGTTATCAGAAGCAGAACACAGGCTGGGGAGAGTTAGTATCAGTTATATTTGCAGCCACCATCGTTTTTGGCTCCCTTATCTACAATACAAATCAGGAGATATACTGAATGACTCCAAAGTCATTTTAGCAAACAGAGAAACTGCAGAGCAACTTCTCAATATACATACTGTTCAAGAGAATATTTGTTGGAAGCATAGAACTGTTTACAGCAATCTTCAGGTTAATGGACATGATCTTAATATCAAGTCATGTCTATTTGTATAGGCATAGCTACCAATAGGGATTGCAAATAAAGTTTTATTATTTAAGTTATCTTTAAAAGTTCCTTTAAAATCTTTCTATGGTTTTAAGTTAAGGCAAATAGTTAAGCTCTGTGAGTTAGATTTTCATTGTGCAAATGATTCCCTGACAGTCTCGCTCAAAACTCAGCACAACAGTTAAGAGGACCGGTCACATTTTTAGGTGAAATCCCAGCAAACCTTCAAATCTGAGAAATGTGAAGGGCAAATTTAGGCAAATGTGATGTAGTATTTCTATTCGGGCTGATACTTCTCAGTTGCTACTTCACAAATCTGTACCAATTCGATGCATAAAATCAACTGGGTTCACTATCCAATAAATACAGGCAACTGAAAAGTTAGCAACATTTAAAAGCTAAATATTCATTTCCCAGAAGTGACCAGCAAAGAGACAGGGTTTAAGTCTGACAGGACATGAGTTTATAGTTTCCTGAAATAATAAACTTATAGATACTTAGGGCATGAATGCAAAGTCAGTAATGGAAGTCCATACAGTAGACAAAATTTAATCTGTCACAGAAGTTATTTCTAGTACATGTTACAGAATGAGCTGCTTAATGCTGGTGACCAAGATATTTTTATTTTATTTCAACCTAAATAAACATAATTTCAAGCAGAACCTACTCCATTTCCTTTGTGTGCAGAAACTATCCATTCTTATCAGTTTAATGTGTTCACTAAACTTCTAAGTGGAAAAAAAAAATATAAGTTGCAAGTAATATTATCTACTTATTTTCCAAAGGCTGAAGTCTGTTTATTACTTTAGTCATTTGGCAAACTCTTGATACACATATAGAAGACCAAAAGTCAAGGGTAACTTACTTTACAAAACCACAACATACATGAAAAGGAAATCTACAACATTCAATTTGTAATACTGAATAAACCCACACAAATTCTATGAAATGTTTTCTATCTCTGCAACAAAGTGTTGGATTTTACTTTAAAATTAACTTATTTTGCATTTATCTCTTTTGGTTACATCAAACTGACTTTTCCTGATGCATTAAAAAAATACATTTCAATCAATAAATCTGAACTAAGACTGCCCACCACTGCCTACTTTTTAAAGTAAGTTTTAATGTAACAACATACCATGATAAACGCCTCCACAAATCCCTAAGAATATTAAATGTTGGATCTGAGAAAGGTCCCTGATTCATCAAACTGCTAAGGATCAAATAGTGAGGTAGTTCCACAGCCTTCAAATTAGCATACTGGTTTAAAACTACTCTTGGTATTTTAAAAGTCTACAGATTATAACTTTGAGCAGGTTCACAGCTACCATGGCATCCTGAGAGAAAGTTTTCTTTAGAAAGGGCAGATCTATTAAAAAACATGACCTATGACAAAAATCAATTTGCTAATCTCAAACCAAACAACGGTATCAAAAACATAAAACTGAGATAAAATGTCTGTCAACTTACTGAGCCTAGTTTGACAGGTGAAGAGGGGGTAGATCTGGCCAGAGCGAGCTGGAACACCCACTTTCTAATGAATGAATACCAGGACAAGATCCCCCTGAATTTTTTGAATGTCAAACAAGAGTAAAACGTCCCAAATTCAAAGAACCGGCTTTACTTTCTTGGGTAAATCACTGAAGTTTGAAAATATAAACTGATGTTCCATACATGCTGACCAATAAAGTCCAAAGGTGACTACGCCAAGCAATGTAATTAGACTTGCTTTTAATACCATTGCAACTGGAAAGCTTTCTCTATTTGTCTTGTCAACTCTAATAAAGGGCATATTCTCTGGCAGAATGTCGTCTTTCTCTTTTCCTAACAGTGGTTAGTGGCATATCAAAGAGAAAATACTTTCCCATTCTAATTCCCCACTCCCACGACACTCTTTTTATTACAAACGCAAACTTTCAGGGACATCTCCACTTGTGCTAGGCAGGCACTGAAGACTTCAGGCTACCTGGGTGTGCCTGGGCCGGAGTAACAGGGTGGGGCGAACTCTCCCTAAGATAGGCATCCCTGAGCGTTCCTGGAGAAATCTGCTCTTCATCCCGGTTAACCCTAGTCAAGTCGGGAATCCTCTGAATTCACACGGAAGGAAAGCTGGAGGCGCTAGAAAGGGCTGGTGGGAAACTGAGCTGGAGGCGCCCGCCGGCCCCCTCGCGCAGAACATTAGATGCGCCACAACCTCAGGCTCCGTCCACGGCCTCCCGCCTCTATGCTCGCAACTTCCACTTCAGCCCAAGGAAAAGCCGAACCGCTGGGGTCCAGATCCGGGAGAAAGGGAGGCTTGGGAAGGCTGCGGACCTGGAGAGGGTCTGCCTGGCGCCGGGGACGACCCTCCTCCCCTCTCCAGGGTCCAGGACCGCAGGGCGGCTGCAGCTGGCCGGGGCCCAGCACGTGCGCTAGGGCAGTCCCCAGCAGCCTCCCGCGGAGCCCAGCGGCTCGGGGTCGCGGGGACGCAGCTCCAGGTAAGCGCGCGCCCCTCCAGCTGCGCTGCGCCAGGCCCCCGGGGCGAAGGCTCCCACCTTCCGGCTCGCCAACTCCAGCAGCCCGCTCTGCGCCCGTGACGTAACCCGGCATTCGATCAAACTTTCTGGCACCTCAAGCCCACTGGGGGGGGGGGGGGGGAAGAGGGTGCCCGGGCTGGGAGAATCCTCTCCGCGGCCAAGCGCGCTGGGCCTAGACCGACTTGGAGGGAGGGCGGGGGATGTCACCGGACAGTTTCCTTGCAGTTAAAAAGAACACTAAAACCTATAGCTTCCGCTTCCCACCCACCCCCTTCGCTGCCCCTAACCCGTGCGCTCTCTCCGCGCGCGCAGAGGGAGAAGGAAGAATCGGGTTTAGATTTGAAAATAGAAAATAAATAAATAAATAAAAATGAAGTTTGGCGCTGGTCAGCCGGTTCTCAGGCCCCAGCCCTGCGCCCCCAAAGGCTCCAGGAAGGACCTCTCGGCGGTACGCACCCGGGGCTCCCTGCACCCAAGCCCTGAGCCGGGATCAGGCGGTGCGGCTGGGAAGCGAAGTACCCGGTCCCGGGCTCCCGCCCATCTCCGCGGCTTCCCCGCAGCCCCGGGGACCCGGAGCCGCAGCCGGCCCCGCTGCCGCGGCTTTAACAAAGAGCGGCGCGGGGCGAAAGGCCGCTTCCCGCCGGCGCCCGGCGGCCCGCGGCGTCGGCCACGCAGGCTCGGAGGGCGCGCGCTGCCCGCGGCTGGTGCGCGCCGCTCCCGGCTCCCGGCTCCCGGCTCCCGGCCCAGGCCCGCGGAGCCCGAGCTCCCGGCGCCC